>CAUYRH010033130.1:0-14395 GCA_963574655.1 Perodicticus potto | reverse complement strand
TGGCCTCATATACCGAAGGTGGTGGTTTCAAACCCAGCCTCTGCTGAACTGCAAAACAGAAAATAGCCGGGCATTGTGGCGGGCGCTTGTAGTCCCAGCTACTCGGGAGGCTGAGGCAAGAGAATCGCCTAAGCCCAGGAGCTGGAGGTTGCTGTGAGCTGTGTGACGCTACGGCACTCTACCTGGGGCGATAAAGTGAGACTGTGTCTACCACAGAAAAAACAAAAAAAAGAACAGAAATCATACAAAGCATGTTCTCTAACCACAATAAAATAAAATAGCACCCTAAGACTCCACTTTAAAAAACTCCAAAAAGAACAAATTAAACCCATAGTAAGAAGTATTATTAGCAAATAATATTAGAAAGCAAAACTGAAACCGAAAAAATGAGAAAAATCAAAGCAAACAAAAGCTGTTCCTTTTTAAAAAATTAAAATTGATTAAGCCTCTAGCTAGACTGACGAAAGAAAAAAGGAAAGGAAAAAGAATTCACAAATCTGAAGATCAGGAAATTAATGAAAGGATATCACTACATGTTCTACAAATATTTAAAAGATAGTAAAATATTATAAACAACACTATGCCTACAAATTTGATATTTCAGATGAAATGAATCATTCTTTCAAAAAATTCCAAATTATCAAAATTGACTCAGGAAGAAATTTAAAAATCTTAATAGCTCTTTATCTGTTAAAGAAGTTGAATTGTAATTAAAAACCTTAGCAACAAAGACAATCCCAAGCCCAGAAGGCACGACTGGTGAGCTCCAGAAGCTTTGGGAAGAAATAATCGCAATTTTACACAAACTCTTTTAGCAAAGAGAGGAAGAGTGAATACTTCCCAGCTCTTTTATGAGATCAGCACTACCTTGATACCAAAACCTAATAAAGACATTAAAAGGAGAAACCCCTAAAACTACAATTCTATACTCCTCACGAATTTAAAGGCAAAAATCCTTAGTAAAACATTAGTAAAGCAAATCCAACAAATTTTAGAAAGCATAATACATCATAACTAAAGAAAATTTATTCTAGCAATGCAAGATTGGTTTATTATTTGGAAATCAAACTATTTTATCATATTAGGAGAATAAAAGAAAAATCACATGATCAACTCAATAGAGGCAGGAAAAAGCAGCAGACGAAATTCAAGGACAAAAACTCTTAGTTAACTAGAAATAGAAGGAAACTTCTACCCTACAAAGGATGTCTACAAAAGAATCTAGAGCTAATATTATCCTTAATCATGTTGTGAAAGCCTGAATGCTTTCTCTAATGTTGGAACTGAAGCAAGGATGTCTGTTTTCTTTGATTCTATTCAACACTGTAGTACCCATACAATGTTGGCTAGGAGAAAAAAAGAGAGAGAGGAAAAGAGAAAGCAAGAAAAAGAAATATAAAGCATTACAGATTGGAAATCAATATGAATATTGGAAACATGAACACTATCAACCAACTTGATCTAAATGACATTTATAGAACATTCTATCCAACAACTCTAAAATAAATATTCTCATCCTCTTCAAGGGCACATTTTAAAGAAACTACAAAAAAATAAAAAAAACCTTCTAGAACTAATAAGAGTATTAAAAGCCTGCAGATACACTGTCATATAAAAATTAGTCACATTTCTACATAAAGTAATAAAAATTGGAAAATAAAATTATAAAGAAAACACTCTCTAGCATTCAAAAACATGACCTTCTTAGAGATAAATTGGACATAATGCACATTAAAAACAGTCAAATATTGCTCATAGAAATTAAAGATGACCAAAATAAATATACCATGCTTAGACTGGACAAATAAATGCTATTATCAATTTTCCTCAAATTGATCTATAGATACAGTGGGATCCTGATCAAAGTCATGGAAATCTGGTTTGTAAATATGGACAAGCTAAATGTACAATGTATACAGCAGCTAAACAAACCAAAACAACTTTGAAAAACATGACCAAACATAAACATAAAGAATTGATATCAAGACTGACTACAAAGCTCTAGTAATCAAGACAGTGTGACTGAATAAGGGTGTGTATAAAAAATGGATAAAAGATCGAAACACTTTATAAATGAAGATCTATGAAAGAACAAAAACACGAAAAATATTCAACATTAGTCATCAGAAAAAGCAAATTAAAATTACAATGAAATATGTTATACAGTCACTAGAATGTACAAAATTAGACAATACCAAATGATGTCAAGGACACAGAGTAACTGCAACTCTCCTATGCTTCTTGTTGGGGGTAAATGATATATGCAGTTTGAAAAACAGCTTGGCATTTCTTTTTTTTTTTTGAGACAGAGTCTCAAGCTGTCACTCTGGATAGAGTGTCGTGGCATCACAGCTCACAGCTCACAGCAACCTCCAATTCCTGGGCTCAAGCGAGTCTCTTGCCTCCGCCTCCCAAGTACCTGGGACTACAGGCGCCCGCCACAACGACCAGCCATTTTTTTGGTTGCAGCCGTCATTGTTGTTTGGCGGACCCGGGTTGGATTTGAACCCGCCAGCTCAGGTGTACGTGGCTGGCGCCTTAGCCCGTTGAGCCACAGGCACTGAGCCAGCTTGGCATTTCTTACCAAGTTAAATGGGCAGCTACATTAAGACCCAGCAATTCCAGTCCTAGTTATTTGCTTCAGAGAAATGAAAACAATGTCCATCTAACAACTATCCATGAATGTTTACAGCAGGTTTACTGATAAGAGCTACAAACTGGAAACAATCCAAATGGCCACAAACAGGTGGACGGCTAGGCAAATTGGCAGATACTCATACAATGGAATCTTATTCATCAATGAAAAGAATTACTGATCTCAGCAAAAAGATGAATCCCCAAAACACTTTCTTAGTGAAAGAAGCCACATGAGAACTACAAACAAAATGATTCTATCATGTGAAATTCCAGAAATGATTATCTGACCAATAGTCACAGAAAGCAGATTAGTGATCGCTGGAGTTGAGTCATAAAGGAAATTCTCAAAAGTGATAGAAATGTTCTATATCTTGATTGTAAAGGTGGTTACTCTATCCAACTCCATACTTGAAATGAGCAAATTTTATTGTATGCATTTATACTTCACCAAAGTGACTTAAATACATAATTTTTAGGGAGAGAAAGAAGTTTCTTGTGCAGGCAGTCCCTGCACAAGTCAGCTACAAATATCTAACTTGTATACAACTGACACAACAGAGGCTATCATAGCAAGTGCATCTGACTGCCGTACAACTTGCACATACAAATTCAACTTAAGAACAAACCTACAGAAACTATTTTGTTCCTAACCTGGGAATGCCTGTACTGCTAATAAAATTTTAAGTCCTGGCTCAGTGCCTATAGCACAGTGGCTACAGCACTGGCCACACACACCCAGGCTGGTGGGTTCGAACCTGCCCGGACCAGTTAAACAAGAAACAACTGCAACAAAAAATAGCCGGGCTTTGTGGTGGGCGCCTGCAGTCCTAGCTACTTGGGAGGCTGAGGCAAGAGAACTGCTTAAGCCCAGGAGCTAGAGGTTGCTGTGAGCTGTGATGCCACAGCACTCTACCGAGTGCGACACAGTGAGACTCTGTCTCAAAAAAAAAAGTCCTATATACTCTTCATCACATATTTTTATTCTATTTTTAGCATAAGATCTACAATGTGTTTCATACGACATTGTAATTATATATGTAAATCATACACGACTAAGACTATATCAGGGGTATGAATTCAAACTTTTTTACTTTTGGGGCATGTAAGCAGAAGTAGTTTGGAGACCACTGACTTAGACCCATTTCCTGACATGTAAAGGATAAACTTGAGAACATTAAGAGAAGATGTGAGCCCAAGGAGGCAAGAGGGGAAGTGGCTGAAGTGATGAGAAGCGGTTGACTTTCGGATACATTTTGGAGGCCAGATCACTAGGACTTACTGACAGATTGGCTGTCAGGGGTGAGGGAAAGAAGAGAATCCAAGCTGACTTACGCATTTTGTGGCCAAAGCAATTGCTCAGATGTCGATGCCACTTACTGTCCTGGAAGGGCTAGGTGGGTGGGTGGGAAGAATTTATTGTTCTTTCATGGTCATGTGGAGCTTTAGGAGTCACCTGGAGAGAGAACCTAAAAGAAGAAGAAGAGACTAACAACAGGGTTCTGGTAGAAGAAGAAGAGGACACGGAAGCCTCTTCTTCTGGGAAAGAGGAAGCGTGTAAATAGGTGAAGCAGCCGAGTTGGCAGGCAGTCACCTCTCACAAGAGTTTGGCTGTGACAGGGAATAGACAACAAGCTGGAAGCTGGATGATGTCATATGTGTATTTTTTCAGTGAGAGGGTAGAAAGAAAGTATGAAATGTGGGGCATGGGGCCATCAATAGCTGTTTATATGTTATTGTAAACTAACTCAGGCTGGTCCTCGGAGACTCGAATGCAAACATTTTGTATTAGATTCCCCAGTCATCACAAAGGAGGCGCTGACATGCCCTGGCAAAGCCTACCAGGCTTGGTGGGGGCAGGGGGGGGGTTGTCCTGAAGAAGGGGCAGCACACTGCTGCACCTCAGAATGGGAGAGGCTGGCTGGCTGCATCAGGCTGGGCTGGGGTGTGCAGGAATGGGTGGAGAGGGTGCAAAGTGGCAGGGAGGGCTGCTGGTGAGCTGCTTCTCCACATATTGTGAAGATGGAAAAGACCAATCTTAATAAACCCCAGGCCTGTGTTTGCACAGAACGCTCTGCAGGCGACAGGCCATCCCCTGCCATCCACCCGAGGATGAACGTACCCCTTGTGAGCACCATCCCTGCAATGACATCACAGCGCAGCAGACGCTACTTTTCACCAGGGCACTCTAGGCTAATGTAATCATACGATTACATAATTAACCCAGCTGTCTCATTAAGAAAATCAACTGGAATTCAGGGCATAATTAGTCATACAGCAATTAGCATGTTGATGAGCGACTGATGAAAAGCTGTCTGGCTATCCAGCGTGCCAAGACCACCCTGGTCATGGCAGAGGGGAAACGAGGCAACACACCTCTCCACTGGAGTACACGAAAGAGGATTCCCCAAGTCATATCCAGGGAGTTCCCACACTACAGCACTGTGTCAATGGACTGGGGGAGGATGGATGGAGAGAGCAAGCCCTGCAAATGAGAGCAGCATGCAAGAGCTGGCAGCCATGGGCTCGGGGGCCCATCTTATCACACCTGCCTTTCTTTAGCATGTTTGCAGCTAAGACCTCAGATCAGACATACTATACACCAAACAGAGGGGATGGTCAGGCCCCAGACTTGCTCAAGGAGGATGGAGAAGCTGCCACCTTATCTGTTTTTCCAATCCCCTGAGAGCTGGAACAGTGTATTATTGGGCCTTGTTCTCTAAGGTGCTTCAGGTCCAGCTCTGGGGTCAGGGACCCACAGCTTGGGCAGGAGGCACACAGTATTGGCAACAGATGGGGTTTCATTCCTCTGACCTCCGTTCCTCTTTCTGCCCTGTTTTGGTGCCTATGGTTGACTGTTAATGCTATGAGTGAAGATGTTTCAAGACAGTAAACTGAAGATTTTTCCAGGAGATCCTGCCCATCTCAGGATACTGAAGTTCCAGGGAGCTCTCTGGAGGGGTCATGAGCACCCAGTCTTGTTTGCCAACACCAGATCTGGAATACACGGACCAGAGTATCCTTCCAGAATCAGGCTGGAATGGACACACTTCCAGAACTTTTAAGAATGCTACCAACTGGCACACCAAATAAAATCCTGGCATGAAAAACAGGGGCTATTTCTAATTGAATTATAAGATTTCATCACTTTTTTCAGAGCCTTACTCTGGGATTACTGAGTGAGGGGTAGGCAGGGAAGAGAAAAGAATGGAAGCAACAGTATTTTCTAATTTTAACCTATGCTGTGTCCTCACTTGAAAGTAACAGACACAAAGAACCAGATTGCTATTTTATGGAGGAGCATTAAAAAGCAGTTATCAAAAATGACGACTTTCCACTTAATTTTGAGAGCCTCAAAGGCCAGGCTGATGGGGATATTCACCAGGAGAGAAGGTTTTCCTAAATCAACATCGAAACCTCCTCTAGGAGCACCTTGGAGCATGGCATGTCGGAGCAGCTTCTGAAAATAGAATGGCTTACAAATAGATGCTTTTCAGCCAGCTCTCTTTTAGGACTTCCAAAAACCTACAACATCTACTTTTCACAATTATAGGCCAGTTATCCTGTGGAAATCAAGTAAGATGAATCAATCATGAAATGCTGAATTCTAGTAGTATTTCATGAGTCAATGAATATTTTATATCACTGGTGATATACTCCCTAAGATTTAAATCTTAAAATAAACCCTTCTAGGCATTGCCTTTATGTTTGAAGGGTTTGCATCTGTAGGCTCTAAACCAAAGCATGATTCTTATGTGTGGCGGAGAGGGTCACATATAGAGGCAAGGACAACTTGCAAAGAAATTCTTCCACTAAACTTTGCAGTCAACCAGAAAAGGTCTGCAGTATCAAGGCACAAGTATAGGTCCACCAACTTTGAGTCTTCTCTTATTCAGGAACTTTTTAAAAAATATCATTGCTAAGATGTTTCTGGGACAGAAAAGTAATAGTTGTGTCTTATACAAATTTATAAGTTTCCTATAAATACTTGACTGAGTTTTTATCTATAACACATTAATAATGGCTATTCAGAAACTAAGATTACAAGTTGATTATTTTGCTGATTTATGCTCCCCTCCATTGTACAAATAAATACATGCTCATTGTAAAAAATATGAAAAGTATCAACAAGCAAGAGCAAGTAACCCATGCAAGGTTAATTACCGGCAGATTATGCATACTGCCACAATTTTGCTCAGCACACAGTAAAATTCTAGCTATATAAAAGCCTTTAAGAGGAGATTATCCCAGAATATTCCCTTAGTGCTATCTGAGCACTAAGACATTTATTTCTCCTTTCATTATAGTAAGGGATAGAGGTCGCCTATTTTACCCATTTAACTACAGAGTATTTTTTTCAAAGGTAATGAATATTTTCCCACCACCAGAATGGGGGCCACAGACCAAGCTCTGCTTGCATTTATATTGTTTTAGGTGCAAGGTCTAGGGCAGTGGTTCTCAACCTTCCTCATGCCACAACCCTTTAATACAGTTCCTGTGGGTCAGGACTCACAGGTTGAAAAACACATGTCCTTACCAAGGTGTAATGTTGCCATATGGTCACGATGCTTTTCCTCATAATCCCTATATATTTTTTATATACTTTATGACATAAATCTGCCCCTGAGAAAACTGGCAGAGGAAACCTAATTGATTAAATTAACAACATGAAGTTGTAATTTGTCTGTGAATGTCAATGTAGAACCTCCATCCTGCAGCCACAATGCTGACAATAAAGGCAAAAGCCATTTTCAACTAGAACACAAACAATAAAAGAATCAGTGACAGGAGACTCGCTCATTGGTCTTTCTTACAGTTTTGTAAAGTAGATGGAACGATGCACAGAAATAGTTTTCCAGATAAAGGCCATAATACTGAGCTAGCTGGGTCCTGAGGTACAGCTATCCTCGCTGCCTTCCTTAACCTCCCTGCTCCACCAAGAGTCAAATCCATTCTCCTAAACACAGGAGGTTATCTGTCCATTTCTCCAATGTCACTCTTACCACATGACCCTAAGAGACCTGTGTCTTCTTCCCTAATGGATCCTTCACATCTCTTTGGACTCCTTTTCAATCTGTTGTCCAAAGTGCAGCAAGGATGACCCTTCTTATACACAGATCTGATCACACCATTTCCCTGATGAATAACCATGAATGGTTTGTCTGTTACATAAAGTCCAGAAACCTTCATATAACCAACCAGGCTCTACCTCCCTTTCTAGCTAGGTGATCCATGCCCAGTGGAGTCCCTCTGCTACTGCAAGTGTCTGTGTCTTGCTTGGTTATTTTGACTGTAGTAGCACTTACCACACCTACAACTCAGTCATTATTTGTGTATTTAATTTTTAATGTCTATATTCCCACTACAAGGACAGGAACCTAGCTGGCTGTTGTATCCCTGGAGCTCAGTTGTTGTATTCCTGACACACAGGAAGTAGGGGTGGGGTAAGGGGCTTAGGTACTGACCAAGTAAAAACTAGGAAGTTGAGGGTCACAGCCGTTTGGAAGAACAGCATAGTTTGGCTAAAGGAAGGTATTTCCAATAAAAAGCACTCTCAAAACTGACTGAGGAATGAGGAGCCATCTGGTAGCAAATGAGAAGAATGGACACACCAGGTCTTAATTGTTTTTATTGTTCAGAAGAGTCCTCAGGATCATGATGGTTCAATGCTACTATGTATCTAAATGTTTACTCAATGTCTTAGATAGGGACTCCTCCTTTGGAAGGGGAAATAACATTAGCTGAATTTTTAATGTGAAAGGTGAAGGTGAGGGTAGCCCAGGATGACTCAGCTTTCTTTTCCTCTCATAGCTGGGTCAGACCATTGAAGGAGAAATGGGCAGGACTTGGGAGTAGGGGTGGAGTAGAAGGAGATCCTGCCCTTGGACCAGCAGGACAGCTGGTAAACCACACAGATTTTAGACATCAAGTACTAGGCACAAAACCGAAGGTCTCAGAAGCGCATGTGCTGGTTTGATGAATCCTGAATGCTAAGTGCCATATAAATGTCTATGCAGGCATGTAAATCTTTATAGAGTGATACCAAAGCAAAACGAGAGTTCAGAGAGCTATTAAATTGCTACAACTCCATAAAAGATACATTCTGTTCTCTTGCAACTGGTATGTCCAATGCTCCAGAGTGCTCACTGTTGGTGGGAAGTGTCAAATCTCAGAAGGATGGTGCAGAGTGAACAATTAAGGTCTGAGACCAAAATACTCAAGAGCACATTTCTGAGAAATAATTTGATACACTAATTTATTCACTCATTTGACAAACATTTATGAAGTTCCTGCTACATGGCAAGCACTGGGAAAGACACTAGGGAAATAATTGGGGATAAGACCACATGATCACAATCCCTCCGCCAAGCCATGAAGGATGCAGACTTACCAAGCAGTCATAACAGGGGTGATGGGCAAGGGTGTGTGTGAGAAAGGCACATTCCAGCCAGACCCAGGGGGTCAGCAGAGAAGCAGTCTGGCCATCCTGTAAGTGCAGAGACTCTTGTGCCACCATGAACTGCGGAAGGTGCGGTGGAGAGAAGCAGATGGAAATGAGACATGTTCTGGAGGTGGGATGGCCAGGACTTGGGGACCAAGTGCTCTGGCCTAGGGCAGCTGAGTAGGAGATGGTGCCTTTACTAAGAGAAGGCAGCCTCTGTCAGACATACCAAGGGGCTGGTGGTGCCCATCAGTTATTCCAGAGGGAGGTCCAAGAGGCAGATGGACATCCAGGTTGGCACTCAGAACTGCAAACTTGGCCAGACACAAAGCTTTAAGAGTCACCACTGTGCCTCTTTGTGAACTCTGCTGCTGAGGACTTGAGGTTTTGGGCTTTGGGTCAGCTGGCTGTTGAGTCACTTACCATGTGAGCCAGGTCCTGGGCAGAGAACAACAAAGCAAAGCCTTGTTTTCAGGGAGCTTTCATTCCAGTGAAACAAGTGACAAGAAAACACGTTAATAAGTAAAATTTCAGGAAGGGGCAGCAGGTGGGAGCTAGTTTGATCAAGTATCTATGCCAGTTTCAGGTTGGGTGTGACTCTGATTCCATCTTTTCCTGGGGCTGCTGTGTAGCCCTTCCTGAGCTCCTGGAGCTGGTTCACATGGCATATAGCTGAAATACCTGCTATGGTATTCCCAAGAGCTTCCTCCATTTTTCTGAGATAGTTTGAGTTGCTGTCTCTTGCAAGTAGGGAAACTTAATGCAGCCCCCAAATGTTTCTGGATTCCACTGGATTAAAGTCTGAAGCAGCAGACGGTTAAGGCACCCTGACTCCCCCCAACTGTGTGACTGTCAGTAAATGCACCATTGCTATTGACCAGGCCCTTCCTGGAAGCCTCAGCCACAGGATTACTTCATCTGAGCAATAATCAGACTTCAAAACACAGGTAGAGCACTCTGAGCCCCAGGCCTGGTTTTTAAGTAACTTGTTAGATCTGTCAGACCACAGCATCTATAAGAAATACCTGGGAAGTGGCATGTGAAAGTGATCTACACGAGATGCAGAGTATTTTGATTGGCTTTTATTATTACAGAATGAACATCAAACATTATTTGCTCTTGCCATTTTGAATTTAAACTGCAAATATTTATTCTTTAGCCCAAAACGATCATTATGAAGACTATCACCAATATAGGAAGAATGCTTATGGTAGTAGTAATATTAAATGAAAAAAGAATATAAATATACACCCATGTTACGATAAAAATTTCTACAAAGTTTGTATGTGTGTATGAATAGGTCTGCTCAGACAAAGAGAAACACTGATGAGAAAAATGGTCTCTACTTTTCTGTAATTATAGAAAGAGAAACCTAACAACTTGATATAGTGGCTGCCCAGAAGAGAAACTTCACTAGTGGAAAATCCAGGTACAAATTCTACTTTAAGGCTCAGCGCCTGTGGCTCAACAGGCTAAGGCGCCAGCCACGTACACTTGAGCTGGCGGGTTCGAATCCAGCCTGGGCCTGCCAAACAACAATGACGGCTGCAACCAAAAATTAGCCGGGCATTGTGCCGGGTGCCTGTAGTCCCAGCTACTTGGGAGGCAGAGGCAGGAGTCTCGCTTGAGCCCAGGAATTGGAGGTTGCTGTGAGCTGTGATGCCACGACACTCTATCCAGGGTGACAGCTTTAGGCTCTGTCTCAAAAAAAAATTCTACTTTAAAAAATGAGATTATAGGTTATGTAAGAAACAGCAGTAAAGGCTTCTGGGCAAAGATGAAATAAGCCAGCCCCTTCTTGACTGAGTCACCAACCCAATAGTCACAGAGTTCCTGGCTGGAAGGCATTCCCTTCTCTTCTGGATCCTGCTCTGCGGTGGCACGAGCTTCTGAGAACAGGATGGGGCCAAACCCTCCTGAGCATGAAGAACCAACAGAAAACTTAACAGAAGAAATTCTTTGGAAACTGAAAGTTATATTTATCAAAGTCTAGTTTGTACTTTTTCTGTAAATTCTTTATCTCTGAGTCAGTATGGACACAACATAGTTCAGAGAGTATTCTCAGTCACCACCTCATGCCTGCCAAGCGTCCAATGCTTGAGGAACAGTAGGGCATTGGATACCCATTTACTAGGAAAGAGCTGTCTTGTGGGGCTCGGTCAGTCTTCAAGGAAGCCCTTGTCAGATACAAACTCTTATAGGAAATCAAAAGGCTCAACTTGGGAACTCAGAGTTAGCTAAGTTCCTAAGACAGCAAAAGGTTAGAACAAACCAAATCATTCCCTGCTGCTAGGGTGTTCCCCACCCTGTTCCATTTTACAGATGAGAATACTGAGGTTCAGAGAGGAAAAGGAATGTGATCAAGATCTCATAATAAGCCTGTGGCAGGCAAACCTGGACCTTCCTATTCCCTGTCCAACCCAACATGTCTTCTGCTGCCCCTTATAAATCTCAACTCCAAGAGAGAACAGAACGCTACACAAGAAGATACAAAGGAGACCTGTTTTTGCCTTGCTTTATTAAAGCAGTCTAGTTACATCACTGATGTTCAGAGACTACTAATCCAGGCAAACAGGTAACTCTCTTGAGTGGGGATGGGTGATGGCAGTAATTAGGTTTCTGATAACTCAGTGATCTTTCTAATTTTCTGGTTGACTAGTCTCGCCACAACTGAGCTAGGACTCATGTAGTCATATCCATCACCTCCCTACAGATTCTAAGTCCCCTGGGGGCAGTGGACCAACAAACAGGACCAGTGGGCTCTAGGTATTGTGAATTCCATCTCACTTTTCTAAAATAAGAAATCAGAAGCCATCATCTCTCAGAATGCCTAACTATTTTAAATTTTAACTCCTTAGTTCCTTTAAAAGAAGAAACAACCCATGTACTTAGTTGTAGGTAAAGGAATTATCAGTTACCTCTGGCTGTAACCCTTAGTGAAGGACTTGTCTGGGGGTCACCAATCTTGATGACCTGGCAGGGGAGTGAGGCATTCCAGATATACTGCCAGAGCCATTCCTGAAGTCCTGAACGTGGTGTCTGGCAGCTCAGGAGACTTCTGCATAGCACACAGACTTTCCAGCCTATGTCCCACAGATTCTGTCTTCTCTATGTTATGCACACTATTTTATACCACAGCCCAGAGATACGTGTTTCTGCATTTATAACAGTTACACAAGTACTTTAGCAAGCGCATAGAATTTCCATCCCTATCCAAAGTCAATGATGGAGAAGTTCCATTTCCTGGAACTCCGTAGTTTCCTGGGGGAAGTTGTCACTGATGGTGTATGTTTCTTGGTAAGCTGAGAAGGAGCCCGATACCCACCAGCTGGCCAGCCACCAAGCCCTGCGGCGGGCTGTAAGTGCTGGGGCTTACCTGGGACATCAATCAATCTCTTGTAGACATTCAGGAAGGCTGCCTCTGCCTCTTTGCTTCTCTTACTCAGTGCATCAATCTGAGAGGGAAGGAAAGAAAGAAAAGAACAAAGAGCTCAAAATTTGTTAAGAGGTAATTTAAAAATCATTATACATCTAGTGAGTTTCCACAGCAAATAGAAGTCTGGTTTCTCTGCATAGGTGCTTGACAACTAGGCCTTCAGCCTCTCAGAGGAAATGGGAGAAAGTCTCTGCAGGCCCAGTCCACCAGGGTGAAGGAGGCCATTCACTACACTGATCAGGGACCACTGGCTGGGCTTCCCACAGAGAAAATGGTCTGGTGTGCTGTGCTCTTCCTGGCCTTTTTCCTTCTTCTCTAAGTACTGATTAAGAGCTGATCATGTAGCAGAAATTGTGCTTGGGTAAGTGGGGCATTAGAGGGGAGGCAGGGAACAATGATAGCTACTTCTGGGAGCTAGGGTTCAGTGGAGGAAGAGGTATGTCAATAAGTAATTAAATTCCAGCTAGAAAAGTGCCCTGGGGACATAGAGAAAGAGACCTTAGGCAGGCCAGTCATCACCTTGGAGCAGAGTCTTCAAGTTTCCAGGGTGTACTAGTGAGGCAATGAGTGTAAGAACACATGCAAACACCCAGAGCCAAGTTCTGAAATTTGGAAGTTTACAGATCCCCTTTAAGAATTTTATGAAACCAAGGACTCTCCACTCCACCTCTCCATGAGAAGTTAGGCCTTCTATCCTAGGACACTCACATGTCAGTTCATGCTCCATTCATGAAATCCAGATTAAGACCCACAGATGGGGCTAGGAGACAAGCAGTTTGCTGGGGTGGGAACATGTACACATGCCCTGGGGCTGGGCAGGCAAGCAGGATCAGATCCCCGGGGCTGTAAGCTCATTCCAAGGAGAAAGACCCATCACCATCAGACATTGGCCAGAGTGGAAGGAGCACAAGAGGGGAAGGGAGGAGACCCCTTGGGAGGGTGCTACCCTTATCCAGGTGAGAAATGTGTAGGGCAGAGCCGGTGTACTGAAGTGGACGGGCCAGCTGGGAGATCAGAGTACACACAGTTGATGAGAGGCCCAGAGGAACAAGGTACATAGCTTTTTAGCTTAGGCAACACGTGAGGTTTGGCGACACTGGCCAGGATTGGTTTGTCTTGTGAACTGATCCGGCAGAGTTAGTTTTCCCCAGTGCAGACATCTATTCCTCAAAGAAAGGTGAAGTTTGAAACCCTCAAGCATGCCAGACATATATCTGAAGAGTTTCCAAAAGCTGGATCAACCTTTTACAGCATTTCGCTTACACACAACTGCTGAGAAACAGATGCCTTTTTATACCTGAGGCATGCAAGACTGTGCATGCATGAAGTTCATAATGGCTCAGGAAAAAGGACATTAAATTATATATTCCTTCTGTCCCCTCACAGAACGACGTTCTCTGTCTCTAGTGTTATTAAAGAGGCAAAGGATATGGTTTAATCAGGTGAGTCCTCTCACCTGATTAAGGATGGATAGACACTAAGGGACAGGGGCAGGGTGAGCATCTGGGAAATCCAACACAGAGCAAACAAATGCAACCAAGCATTTCCAATTTCTTACAACTTGTGGTCTGAAATTCCAATTTGAAATCTGTTGTTTGAAACTCAAGATACATCTCCCACCCCCACAATAAGGTTGTGATTCACAACTATACAGCCCACAAGGACTATTAATACAAGACAGCCCTCTCTGTTTTTAAAATAAACTTCCCCTTGATTATTAGCAATTCATGCTCACTGTATAATTAGAAAAATATCAAAAATATAGACAAGAAAATTAAAATCGTAATTCTGCCATTCACTGGTAGAAATCATACTTTCTGGTTTGTAATTCTCTTCATTTCTTTTTCTAATTAAGATACACAGCTGAAGGAAATGCAGGCACA
>CAUYRH010033126.1:0-21546 GCA_963574655.1 Perodicticus potto | reverse complement strand
TTTGGTGATTGTAAATTGAGCTGCAATAAATAGTCTAGTGCAAGTGTCCTTATGATAAAAGGATTTTTTTCCTTCTGGGTAGATGCCCAGTAATGGGATTGCAGGATCAAATGGGAGGTCTAGACTGAGTTTTTTGAGGGTTCTCCATACTTCCTTCCAAAAAGGTTGTATCAGTTTGCGGTCCCACCAACAGTGTAAAAGTGTTCCCTTCTCTCCACATCCACGCCAGCATCTGCAGTTTTGAGATTTTGTGATGTAGGCCATTCTAGCTGGAGTTAGATGTTATCTCAGGGTGGTTTTGACTTGCATTTCTCTAATAATTAGGGATGATGAGCATTTTTTCATGTTTGTTAGCCATTCGTCTATTTTCTTTAGAGAAGGTTCTATTCATGTCTCTTGCCCATTGATATATGGGATTGTTGGCTTTTTTCATGTGGATTAATTTGAGTTCTCTATAGATCCTAGTTATCAAGCTTTTGTCTGATTTAAAATATGCAAATATCCTTTCCCATTGGGGAGGTTGTCTGTTTGCTTTGGTTGTTGTCTCCCTTAGCTAGCTAATTTTTTTGATTGCTTTTTAGGGATGGGGTCTTGCTCAGTTGCTGAGGCTACAGTGGAGTGGCACAATCATAGTTCGTTGCAACCTTAAACTCCTGGGCTCAAGCAATCCTCCCAAATAGCTAAGACACTACTACCATGCCTAGGTAATCTTTTTTTTTTTTTTTTGTGACATTGTCTCATTTTGTAACCTCCGATAGCATCACACCTCACAGCAACCTCAAACTTTTGGGCTTAAGTAATTCTCTTGCTTCAGCCTCCCAAGTAGCTGGGAGTATGGGCACCCACCACAACGCCTGTCTATTTTTTACAGATGGGGTCTTGCTCTTGCTCAGGCTGGTCTCAAACTCCTGAGCTCAAGCAATCCACCTGCCTTAGCGTCCCAAGTGCTGGGATTACAGGTGTGAGCTACCATGCCCAGCCTATATACCATCAGTTTTTAGATTCATAGAACTGAACATCAAATGAGTCAACTAGTTTCTTGACCTGGTTTTTCTAAGGATTAATAGTGATTAAAAATCTAAAGTACATCAAAATGAACTGAAGTGACTTTTTTTTTTAATTTTCTTTTGAGACAGAGTCTCAACTCTGTTGCCCTGGGTAAAGTGCTGTGGCATCATAGTAATCTCTTGGGTTCTAGCAATCCTCTTGCTTCAGCCTCCACAGGAGCTGGGATACAGGCACTCGCCACAATGCCTGGCTAGTTTTTCTATTTTTAGTAGAGACACTATCTCACTCTTGTTCATGCTGGTCTTAAATTCCTGTGCTCAGGCTGTCCACCTGCCTCGGTCTCCCAAAGTACGTGAGCCACTGCACCCAACCTATAGTGACATTTAACATTTAGCTCACCTGTGGCACCCTCACTCATTCATATGTCAGATACTCATGCTAAAAACCCAGTGGAAAATTTTGCAATTGACAGCTTTAACTTTCTTTTTTAGTTTGCTTTCAGAGGACTGTGACAAGTTACAATTTATACATGCCTGCTTAGGTAGATTTATAGTTTATATTATCTTAAATAGTATCATTTTAACAACACTTTGCAATGATACAGGGAGTAATCTAAAAGTCAAACTCTTTAAAGTTTCCTGTTTATGTCAATGCAAAGTACTATTCTGCTACAATGTAAGCTCTACAAAGGAATTTTATTCTCTAAAGAATTGTGCCTGGCACACATAAGGAGCTCTATACGTTTCTGTTGAATGAAATTACTTAAAAGAATTGTTGAATTTGAAGATTAGTAACAGGCTGGGAGCAGTGGTTCACGCCTGTAATCCTAGCACTCTAGGAGGTGGAGGCAGGTAGATCACTTGAACTCAAGAGTTCGAGACCAGCCTGAACAAGATCAAGGCCCTATCTCTACTTTTTTTTTTTTTTTTTTTTTTTCATTTGACTACAGGTGCCCACCACAATGCCTGGCTATTTTTTGTAGCAGTTGTCATTGTTGTTTTAGCTAGCCTGGGCCAGATTCAAACCTGCTAGCCTCTGTGTGTGTGGCTGGCACCATAACTACTGTGCTACGGGCGCTGAGCCGAGCCCCAACTAGTAGGGCATCAAGGCAGGCATCTGTAGTCCCGGCTACTAGGGAGGATGAGACAAGAGGATCGCTTGAAACCAAGAGTTTGAAGTTGCTATGAGCCAAGATGATGCCATAGCACTAGGGTGACAAGAGTAAGACTCAGTCTCATAAAAAAAAAAAAAAAAAAAAAAGAGAGAAAAAAGAAAAAGAAAAGAGAAAAGATTATTAGTTACATATCAAGTTTGTAGATAAGTGCTGAACAGAAATAAAGGGATAAGAAAAGCCATTCAAATACACGAGGAATGCTATCCCAATTCTTTCCTTTTCTATGATATATATTAATATTTCCTGCTTTTTCTATTCACATAGTGTGAGACCTCATCATTGACACCCCTTGTGACAATCTGTATTGCCCTGTTTTTTAAAAACTCAGATACTGTCTGGGTGCAGGGGGTTATGCCTGTAAATCCAGCACTTTAGGAGGCCGAGGAAGGAGGACTATTTGAGGCCAGGAGTTTGAGACCAACCTGGACAACATAGTGAGACCTCCATCTCTACAAAAAATTTAAAAATGAGCTGAGAGCAGAGTAATTCTATAATCCCAGCTACCTCGGAGGCTGAGGTCCTCCTTGAGCCGAGGACATTGGAGGCTGCAGCAAGCAGATCACTGCTTTCCAGCCTGGGTGAGAGAGGAAGGCCCAACATAAAGTATCAACAGGTAGATATAAAGTAGTAGAAGTACCTAAACAGTATAGAGGACAATAAGAATGTTTCATTTTTCTAACATTAGAGGCTAAGGCCAAGTTCAGTGGCTCATGCCTGTAATACTAGTACTATGGGAGACTGAGGCAGGTGGATTGCCTGACCTTGGTCTCCCATGGTGAGAGAGCCTGAGCAAGAGGGAGATCTCCTGTCTAAAAACAGCCAGGCCTTGTGGTGGGTGCCTGTAGTCCCAGCTACTTGGGAGGCTGTGGCAAGAGAATCACTTGAGCCCAAGAGTTTGAGGTTGCTGTGAGCTATGATGCCTACCCAGGTGACAGAGTGAGACTCTGTCTAAAAAAAAAAAAGTGATCTTCCTGGGCCTCTGCCTCCTAAGTAGCTGGGACTATAGGCACACAACACCACACATGGCTCATTTTTCTATTTGTCATAGAGATGGTCTTGTTCTTGCTCAGGCTGGTATTGAACTCCTGGACTCAAGTGATCCTCTCTGGCCTCACAAAGTGCTAGGATTATACACAGTTCTGACAATTAACTTCTCAAACTTGCCACTGTTGGCCGCCCTATACAAACAACTTGGTAAGATTTTATAACCTTACTGTGTCACAGCTGTGTTCGTGTTAATAGGTGATGTCTTGCTGAATGGTATTCATGTTGTTGGGTGTTTTTGTGTAGCATTATGAGAATATCAGAGCTTACAGAGCAACAAACAAACATTAAATTGCCTTTTTTTTTTTAAACAGAGTCTTACTATGTCACCCTTGGTAGAGTGCTGTAGTGTCACAGCTCATAGCAACTTCAAACTCCTAGGATTAAGCTATTCTCCTGCCTCAGCCTCCCAACTAGGTGGGACTACAGGCACCCGCCACAATGCCCAGCTATTTTGTTGTTATAGTTGTCATTGTTGTTTGGCAGGCCTGGGCCGGGTCCTGCCAACCTTCGTGTATGTGGCTGGTACCCTAGCCACTGAGCTATAGGTGCCAATCCAACATTAAATTTGTTACACTTAGCAAGAATAGAAGTGAAATCAAGGCCATATTAGTCTAAATTTATGGGGACAATGCTATGAAGAAAACAGCAGTGTAGAAATGGATTAAGGTTTTTTGTTGTTTTTTTTTTTTTTTGAGACAAGAGTCTCACTATGTCACCCTTGGTAGAGTGCCATGGCGTCCCAGCTCACAGCAACCTCAAATTCTAGGCTTAAGCGATTCTCTCACCTCAGCCTCCCAAGTAGCTGGGACTACAGGTGCCCGCCAAAACACCTCGCTATTTTTTGTTGCAGTTATCACCGTTGTTTAGCTGGCCGGGGCTGTGTTCGAACCCGACACCCTTGGTGCATGTTGCTGGCGCGGTAACCACTGTGCTACGGGCGCCGAACCAAATTAAACATTTTTTTGAGGAGAAAGAAAGCATCACTGATGAAGAGAGTCAAAAAGGCCAATACTGGGCAGAACTCACTGGTCAGATTGTGTGTCAAAATCATCAACTGACTATGAGAAACACAGCAGATCAAGTAAACATCAATAGAGAAACAGGAAAATGTTGTTTTTTTTTTTGTAGAGACAGAGTCTCACTTTATCACCCTCGGTAGAGTGCCATGGCATTACACCTCACAGCAACCTCCAACTCTTGGGCTTAGGCGATTCTTTTGCCTCAGCCTCCCAAGTAGCTGGGACTACAGGCACCCACCACAATGCCCAGCTATTTTTTTGTTGCAGTTTGGCTGGGGCCAGGTTTGAACCCTCCACCCTGGGTATATGAGGACGGCGCCCTATCCACTGAGTCACAGGCGCCGCCCCCAAGAAACAGGAAAATGTTAACTGAAAATTTTGGCCAATGACTCATGGATCTTACATCACAACAGTGCATCAGCTCACGTGGCCCTGTGTGTGAGGGAGTTTTTAGCTAGTAAATAAATAACTGTATTAGATTCTCTCCCTACTCACCTGGTCTGGCCTCCAGTGACTTTTTTTCTTTACCAAAGAAAAAGGAAATATTTAAAGGAAGACATTTTGAAAACATCAGGACATTAAGGATAATACAATAACAGTTTTGATGGCCATTCCAGAAAAAGAGTTCCAAAATTGCTTTGAATGATGCATTGGTGCTGGCATTGGCGCATAGCTTCCCAAGGAGAGTACTTTGAAGGTGACTAGTGATACTTAGCAATGAGGTATGCAGCACTTTTTCTAAAGTGAGTTCATGAGCTTAATTGTCAGACCCCTTATGAGTATGTGCTATTATATACCCTTCCTGATAAGCATGTTTTATGAGATTATTATTTTTTTTTTGAGAGAGAGTCTCAAACTTTGTCACCCTGGGTAGAGTGCTGTGGCATCATAACTCACAACAATCTCCAACTCTTGGGCTCAAGCAATCCTCTTGTCTTAGTTTTTCTATTTTTAGTAGAGACTGGGTCTTACTTTTGCTCAGGCTGGTCTTGAACTCATGACCTCAAGCTATCCACCCACCTCACCCTCCCAGAGTGCTAGGATTATAGGTACTGAGCCACCATGCCCAGCCAGCATGTTTTCTATAGTATCCTCATCCACAAAAATTTTTAGACCGTATATTCAGTAAGTTTTTAACACTGTCTATAATTTTATGATTAAAGAGAAAATACAGTCAGTAACTGAGTCCTACGAGTCTTGTGACCTGCCAACAATGATCCTTGACCAGGTTGAAAATGAATCATGTATTTAAATTTCTGAGTAATGTCTGCCACATCTAACAGTGTGGCTCAGGACAGGAACTGTCATCTATGTAATTAAGAATAGTTAAGCCTTTTTTTTTAAATGGAAAATAAGAGACTATAAAAAATGTTTTGCTGAAATCAAGATACTCTTATATATTTTTCATAGGAGTAGCTCCAATAAAACTATTAAAAAAGGAAATGTGATCTATTTCACTTGTTCTTATGTTCACATGTTCTGCTAATTTTATTTTATTATTATTAGACAGAGTCTTACTCTGTCACCCAGGGTAGAGTGCCATGGCATCATAGCTCACAGCAATCTCAAACTCTTGGGTTTGAGCAATCCTCCTGCCTGAGGCCTTCCGAATAGCTGGGACTAAAGGTGTCCACCACTATGCCCAACTAGTTTTCTTTCTTTTTCTTTTTTGCTTTTTGGAGACAGAGCCTCAAGCTGTCACCCTGGATAGAGTGCTGTGACATCATAGCTCACAGCAACCTCCAATTCCTGGGCTCGAATGAGTCTTCTTTCTCCGCCTCCCAAATAGCTGGGACTACAGGCGCCCGCCACAACGCCCTGCCATTTTTTTTTTAGTTGAAGCCGTCATTGTTTGGCGGGCCCAGGCTGGATTTGAACCCGCCAGCTCAGGTGTACATGGCTGGAGCCTTAGCGGCTTATTGAGCCACAGGTGCCGAGCCTGTTTTTTTTTTTTTTTTAAGTACAGGTGGAGTCTTGCTCTTATTCAGGCTAGTCTCAAACTCCTGAACTCAAGCAATCCACCAACCTCAGCCTCCCAGAGTACTAAGAATACAGGCATGAGCCACTGCATCCGGCTCTATTTTTGCTGATGGTAATGACCTTAGACTTTTAAATGACTTATAAGTGACTGACTTAACTCACTCTATTTAAAATCATTAAAATGGCTTGGCGCCTACAGCTCAGTGGTTAGAGTGCCGATCACATACACTGGGGCTGGCAGGTTTAAACCCTGGCTGGGCCTGCTAATAACAATGCCAACTACAACAACAACAAAAATAGCCAGGCATTGTAGTGGGCACCTGTAGTCCCAGCTACTTGGGAGGCTGAGGCAGGAGAATCGCTTAAGCCCAAGAGTTTGAGGTTGCCATGACCTGTGATACCATGGCACTCTACCAAGGGTGATATACCGAGACTCTGTTTCAAAAAAATAAATTAATAGGCTTGGTGCCTGTGGCTCAACGGGCTAAGGTGCCAGTCACGTACACCTGAGCTAGTGGGTCCGAATCCAGCCTGGACCCGCCAAACAACAATGACGGCTGCAACCAAATAAATGGCCAGGCGTTGTGGCGGGCGCCTGTAGTCCCAGTTACTTGGGAGGCACAGGCAGGAGACTCGCTTGAGCCCAGGAATTGGAGGTTCTTATGAGCTGTGATGCCACAGCACTCTATCCAGGGTGACAGCTTGAGGCTCTGTCTCAAAAAATAATAATAATAATAAATTAATTAATAAAATAAAATCATTAAAATGCAGCCATGTGTGGTGGCTCATGCCTGTAATTCTAGCATTCTGGGAGGTAGAGGCGGGTGAATAGCTTGACCTCACAAGTTTGAGATCAACCTGAGCAAAAGTGAGACCCCCATCTCTACTAAAAATAGAAACTCTGAGGCAAGAGGATCTCTTGAGCCCTAGAGTTGGAGGTTGCTGTGAGCTATGATGCTATAGCACTCTACCCACGGCAACAGCTTGAGACTCTGTCTCAAAAACATAAATAAATAATTAAAATGGGCTCAGCGCCCGTAGCACAGTGGTTAAGGCACCAGCCACAAACATCAACGCTGGCGGGTTCAAACCCAGCCCGGGCCAGCTAAACAACAATGACGCCTGCAACTACAACAAAAAAATAGCTAGACGTTGTGGCAGGCGCCTATAGTCCCAGCTACTTGGGAGGCTGAGGTGAGAGAATCGCTTAAGCCCAAGAGTTTGAGGTTGCTGTCAGCTGTGATGCCACAGCACTCTACCAAGGGTGACATAGTGAGACTCTGTCTCAAAAAAAAAAAAGAAAAACTTCAGGGTGGCACCTATGGCTCAAAGGAGTAGGGCACCGGCCCCATATGCCAGAGGTGGCAGGTTCAAACAAACCCAGCCCCGGCCAAAAACCGCAAAAAAAAAAGAAAAAAGAAAGAAAAAAATCATTAAAATGTTAATGATAAATCATACCCTAAAAATTTCTTACTTAGAAAATTTACATTACAGTCGTCCTTAAAGATTAAAATAATGATTTAAAGATTAATATTAGTTTGGGGAGGAGGCTCTTACTTATAATCCTAACACTCTGGGAGGGTGAGACAGGAGGATTATATGAGGTGAAGAGTTCAAGAGCAGCCTGAGCAAGAGTGGCTTGCTCTATTTTTCTACCAAAATGGAAAAATTTAGCAGGGCATAGTGGCTACTCAGGAGGCTGAAGCCCAGCAGGACTGGTGGAGCCCAGGAGTGTGAGGTTACAGTGAGCTATGATGATGTCCCTCCACTCTAGCCAGTGCAACACGCAAGCTAGTACCTCAAAAAAGAAAAATAAAAAGGAAAAAAAAAAGGGAACACATGGAAACCTACATTTAAAATTTGTAATGTGAGGCTAGGTGGGGTGACTCATGCCTATAATTCTAGCACTCTGGAAGGCCAAGGCGGGTGGACTCTTTGAGCTCAGCGGTTTGCGAACAGCCTGAGCAAGAGTGAGATGTTATGTCTACTAAAAATGGAAAAGCAAGCTGAGCATGGCAGTGGGTACCTGTAGTCCCAGGTACTCAGGAGCTGTGGTAAATGGATCTCTTGAGCCCAAGAGGTTGAGGTTGCTGTGAGCTACGATGCCATGGCACTCTACCCAGGGCAAAAGAAAAAAACGTTGGTATGAAATGAGATGAAAGTTTCAGTACCTTCTCCACAATATCCAGATCTCCTTCAGCAATGACACGTCTGACTATCATTCCTGCCTTTTGAGCAATAGAATATGCTGAGGCTACCAATCGCATCAGCACAGTGTGACTGGAAGCCATCATAATCCTAAAGGAAATAAAGAAAAATGTTTTGTTAAGTTTCAGAGCTAACTACTGGTTTTATTTACTTCAACTCAATTCAACACATTTATTGAGTGCTTACTTAGAACTGTTCTTATCAATTGAGTGGGTTCTTTAATAAATATTTACTAAAAGAGACTTGGAAAAAATTCCATTTAAGCAATATCTCTGTCAATAAATACTACATTTTTCTACAGATGGGGACATTGCTTTTTTTTTTTTTCTTTAGAAACAGAGTCTCACTTTGTCACCCTTGGTACAGTGCTGTGGCGTCACAGTTCGTAGCAACCTCCAGCTCCTGGGCTAAGGCAATTCTCTTGCCTCAGCCTCCCAAGCAGCTGGGACTACAGGCGCCCGCCATGACGCTCAGCTATTTTTTGTCACAGTTTAGCAGGGGCTGGGTTCAAACCCGCTGCCCTCGGTATATGGGGCTGGTGCCCTACTCACTGAGCCACAGGTGCCACCCGACGGGGACATTTATAAGGATAGAAGAAACTCCCCAGGCTGCTGAGCATATGAAAAAGTTTGTGTCTGAGTTATGAAACATGCAAGGGCTATGCAAGGTGATTCAGGGGCTTAAAAATATAAGATGTAAACTCGGCACTGTGGTTATCGCACCAGCCACAATGCACTGAGGTCGGTTTGAACCCAGCCTGGGCCAGTTAAACACTTAACAACTGCAACAAAAAAATAGCTGGGCGTGTGGTGGGCACCTGTAGTCCCAGCTACTTGGGAGGCTGAGGCAAGGGAATTGCTTAAGCCCAAGAGTTGGAGGTTGCTGTGAGCTGTAATGCCACAGCACTCTACCGAGGGTGACATAGTGAGACTCTGTCTCAAAAAAAAAAAAAAAAAAATGCCTCAGATAGAAAAAGGAGAAATAGGGTGGCGCCTATGGCTCAAAGGAGTAGGGCGCTGGCCCCATATGTTGGCGGTGGTGGGTTCAAACCCAGCCCTGCCCAAAAACTGCAAAAGAAAAAATAAAAACTAAGAAAAAAGGAGAAATAACTTAGCACTTTGTTGGCCTTACCTCTAGTCTCTTATATCCATATCTAGCCATGAATCTGATTTATTCTGTACCTGGAAAAGTAGTCTTTGGGCAAGGATATTTTTCTACTCAGATGTCTTACCCACTGAGGACATTTTAACATGTGCTGCTGTGGTCGTCATTCAGTCCTTCTGTTATATAAGACTTCTTTTGTAAGAAGGTTATTTTTCCCTCACTGTATTGTGATATTATAACTTTTCACAGATATCACTTACTGTTGAGCCAGTTAAACAATCACTTGAATCTTGTCAGGCTTCATAAATGACTAAACTACTAACTGTTGTATTTGCCAAGTCCGTGGTATTTTCTTCCAAAGAAAAACTCTCAGGCTTTGTCTACTACCTTCCTCACAAAATGTATAGTATATTTATAAATTGCAATTTAAAACTAATATTGCAAACACGATATACTCGTAAGAATGGAAAAAATAAGGTTTGCTTATAAAGCAGAACAATGATTTATAAAGAAATTCCACAAATCACTGTTGGTTAGGAAATAAGAAAAAAAGTACTTCTGTGTTTCAGACTGAATTAGTAAGTGATGAAGTATAACTATACTCTAGCCCTTAACAGTTTTCTTCTTTTTTTTTTGAGACACAGCCTCAAGCTGTCACCCTGGATAGAGTGCTGTGCCATCATAGCTCAAAGCAACCTCCAATTCCTGGGCTCAAGCAAGTCTCCTGCCTCCGCCTCCCAAGTAGCTGGGACTACAGGCACCTGCCACAATGCCCAGCCATTTTTGGTTGCAGCCATCATTGTTGTTTGGCGGATCCGAGCTGGATTCGAACCCGCCAGCTCAGGTGTACGTGGCTGGCGCCTTAGCCCGTTGAGCCACAGGTGCCGAGCCTCTTCTATTTTTTTTTGAACAAATGAATACAATTTTGGTTCTTGTTATAAAAAGCACAATTAAAAGTACATATTATCAAAATACAAAATCTGTAATAGACGGTTCTACCAACTTTTTTAATTATGTCCCTTTCTGTACCCAAATGAGAATTCCCTTTTGATGGTACAGGTGGGTTAAGAGTAAAACCAAAAGTAGCTACATGCAAGCTAACTTCCTTATAGCAGTTCAAATTCTACCCAGTGTACTTTCTTCTCTATCAGTTTTAGACCTTCTGGGTCTTAAAACACTACCTTTTGTGAACATGTCTGTCTGAAACTTTTATCAAAAACAGCATGGCAGTTAAAAACACAGGCTCTGGGAAATACTGCCTATGTTCAATGTATGCTCTAGCACACTTTACCTATATACCCTGAGAAAGCCACTTTCAATCTCCGTGCCCCAATCTGTAAAATGGAGATAACAATAGTATCTATAAGGTGGCGCCTGTGGCTCAATGAGAAGGGCGCCAGCCCCATATACCGAGGGTGGCGGGTTCGAACCAAGCCCCGGCCAAACTGCAACAAAAATAGTCGGGCCTTGTGCGAGCACCTGTAGTCCCAGCTACTTGGGAGACTGAGGCAAGAGAATCGCCTAAGCCCAAGAGCTGGAGGTCGCTGTGCGCTGTGACGTCACGGCACTCTATCTAGGGCGACAAAGTGGGATTCTGTCTCTTAAAAAAAAAACAAAAACAAAAACAAAAAAAAACAATAGTATCTACAGTGTAGAATTGTTGTAGTCAAGTTAAAAACCAAATAATAATGCTGGCTAACCACTGTTATTATGATCATCCTTATTTTTGGTTATTCTGCAGGGACTTTAGGGCAATATTAAGGGCAAAAAGTTCCTATTGTTTCTGCAACAGTTTTCTGACCTTCAGGATGTAACATGATAATCAAGATGATACTGAATCATAGCACTGTTAATAGCTCCTTTTTATAATATTCTGATCTTGAGGCTTACAGTAGATGTGTAAAAAGGTTGTGTAACAAATGGCGTCAAAGGCAGAGATAGGCAGATTGTTTGAGCTCAGGAGTTCAAGACTTGCCTGAGCATCCGTGAGAGGGTGTCTCTACTAAAAACAGGAAAAACGGCTAGGCACTTGTGGCTCATCGGGCTAAGGCGTCAGCCACGTACACCTGAGCTGGCGGGTTTGAATCCAGCCCGGGCCTGTCAAACAACAATGATGGCTGCAACCAAAAAAATGGCCGGGTGTTGCGGTGGGTGCCTGTAGTCCCAGCTACTTGGGAGGTGGAGGCAGGAGACTCACCTGAGCCCAGGAACTGGAGGTTGCTGTGAGCTGTGATGCCACAACACTCTATCCAGGGTGACAGCTTGAGACTCCGTCTCAAAATAAATAAATAAATAAATAAATTAATTAATTAAAATAAAAACAGGAAAAACCAGCAGGGTGCTGTGGCAGGTGCTCATAGTCCAAGCTACTCAAGAGGCTGAGGCAAGAGGATTGCTCAAGTCCAAGAGTTTGAGACTGCTGTGGACTACAATGACCTCACAGCACTCTACTCAGGGCAACAGAGTGAAACTCTGTCTCAAAAAGAAAAGGGCCAGGCACACAGTGACTCACACCTGGAACCCCAGCACTTTGGAGACTGAGTCAGGTGGATTGCCTGAGCTTACAGGTTCAAGACCAGCCTGAACAAGAGCAAGATCTTGTCTCTAAAAATACCGGGCACTGAGGCAGGCACCTGTAGTCCCAGCTATATCAAAATATATTCCAGGCTCGGCACCTGTGGCTCAACAGGCTAAGGCGCCAGGCACGTACACCTGAGCTGGTGGGTTCGAATCCAGCCTGGGCCCAC
Organism: Perodicticus potto; assembly: GCA_963574655.1. NCBI lineage: Eukaryota > Metazoa > Chordata > Mammalia > Primates > Lorisidae > Perodicticus > Perodicticus potto. Next base: position 9,259 of record CAUYRH010033126.1, on the reverse strand, counting down.
CAAACAACAAGGATGGCTGCAACCAAAAAATGGCCGGGCATTGTGGCGACGCCTGTGGTCCGAGCTACTTGGGAGGCAGAGGCGGGAGACTCGCTTGAGCCCAGGAATTGGAGGTTGCAGTGAGCTGTGATGCCACAGCACTCTACTCAGGGTGACAGCTTGAGGTTCTGTCTCAAAAAAAAAAAAAAAAAAAAAAAAATAGCAAAATACATTCCAGGTCAATGCATGGTTTTTAAAAGTAAAGAGTGAAACTTTAAAAGTATGGGAAAAGGTCATATAAATAAAAACACAACTTTATAACCTTGGTAAATGCCTTTTAAGCATGAAACTAAGAATCCGTAAAAGAATATAAAGACAAATTTGACTGTATTAAATTAAAACTTCTATACAGTCAAAATGCCATAAACAAAGTAAACACATAATAGATAAACTGAGGAAAACATCTTTTTTTTTTTTTGAGACTGAGCCTCAAGCTGTCACCTTAGATAGAGTACCATGGCATTCCAGCTCACAGCAACCTCCAATTCCTGGGCTCGATTGAGCCTCTTGTCTCCGCCTCCCAAGTAGCTGGGACTACAGGCGTCCGCCACAACGCCCGGCCATTTTTTGGTTGCAGCCACCATTGTTGTTTGGCGGGCCCGGGCTGGATTCGAACCCGCCAGTTCAGGTATACATGGCTGGCGTCTTAGCTGCTTGGGCCACAGGTGCCGAGCCGAGGAAAACATCTTGTATCACATGAATAATCTAATAGGGGACCCAGCTCCAGCCAGAAACTGCAAAAAAAAAAGGAAATGAATAATCTAATAGAAGAAATAAGCAAAGGTCTGGAACAAGCAATTCCCAGAAAAAGAAAAGCAATGGCCATTAAACACGTGAATATTCAACTTACACTAATTATGAAAGAAATGCAAATTATGACAATGAGAAATGATTGCTTATTTATAAGACTGTCATAGATAAGAAAAAGTTTTGTCCAGTTGCGAGAGCCTGGGGAAACATGTTCCTGAGTATTCTTGGCAAGAATGCAAAGCGCCAGGAAGATTGAGAACCTTAATAAAAGTAAAACATACACATCTCGGCCGGCGCCTCCGGCTCATTGAGTAGGGCGCCAGCCCCATTCGGTGGCGGGTTCAAACCCCGCCTAGGCCAAACTGCAAAACAGAAAAATAGCCGGTCATTGTAGCGGGCGCCTGTAGTCCCAGCTACTCGGGAGGCTGAGGCAAGAGAATCGCCTAAGCCCAGGAGGTTGCTGTGAGCTGTGTGATGCCACGGCACTCTACCAAGAGAGACAAAGTGAAACTAACATACACATCTTTCGAACCAGCAAGGCTATTTCCAGGGAAACCCAAATAAATCACGCAAACCAACAAATACTTACAAGTGACAGTTGGAAGAATACCTGCTATTGCAAGGAAATTTAACTGTAGGTGTAAGGCAGTTTCTAAATTTGTGCGGACCAGCAAACTCGATGTCCAGCTTTGCCTCGTTGGGTTAGCAATCTAGACATAAAAAGAAACCAGAGGATTTAAATAACAGCACAGAAAAAGAATTAAAATGTTGAGACTTAAGAGTCTAGATCCAAAATTGGAATATCTGGAAAGGCAATCTGACTCAAATAATATTCAGATCTCCCCAAGCACTTGACCTGACCCGCAGGGGAGAAACTTACCGTGACAAACCGCACAACAGACTAAAGACGCTTCGGGGATAATTAAAAATGCGTTATCAGGACACAGGTCCCTCCTGGCGTCCAGTACCGCGCTCTCGCGCAGTCTGTAGGTCATTTGAGGATGGACGCCAGCTTTACCTCACTACTGCGCATGCGGAATGTTCTACGCAAGCGCAGAACTACTATTTCCCCACTGCCCCTTCCTTCCCGGTTCGCCTGACATCTCCGGTTCTCCGTGTTTTCTTCGACTCCTGCGTCGCCCCGTACCTGTTGAAAGAGTGAAACGTGTTTCTGCTTTTAAAGATTGGCTCTGGCTTCAGGTGTCTTCCAGCTCTTTTTTTTTTTTTTTTTTGCGGTTTTTGGCCGGTACTGGGTTTGAACCCGCCACCTCCGGCATATGGGGCCGGCGCCCTACTCCTTTGAGCTACAGGCGCCGCCCTCTTCCAGCTCATTTTATATAATTCAAATTTTTAAAATGCTCCTGCCCCTGGCTCGGAGCTCATACCACAGTGGTTACGGCGCTGGCCACGTACACCGAGGCTGGCGGGTTCGAACCCTGCCCGGGCATGCTAAACAACAAGTTAGAGGTTGCTGTGAGCTATGTCACGCCAACTGCAACAAAAAATAGCCAGGCGTTGTAGCGGGCGCCTGTAGTCCCAGCTACTCGGGAGGCAGAGGGAAGAGAATTGCTTAAGCCCAAGAGTTTGAGGTTCCTGTGAGCTGTGATGCCACGGCACTCTGCCAAGGCCAACATAGTGAGACTGTCTCAAAAAAAAAAAAGAAAAAAAAAAAATGTTCCTGCCCAGCTGTGGCAGCTGCTTATCTTAGAACCCCTAGGGTTTGGCTTCTGGAGGTCCACCACTCTTCACCTCCAACCTCCATTTCCGTCTCCATCATCTTCCTCCTCCCCGACAACAGAAGAACTTTATGTAGAGTTTTGTAACAGGTACTGACTTCAAAAAAAAATTTTTTTTAATTCAGCTGGGATTACAGGCTCCCGCCAAAACACCAGACTATTTTTTGGTTGTAGGTGTCATTGTTGTTTGGTGGGCCAGGGCTGGATTCGTACTTACCAGCTCAGATGTATGTGGCTGGTGCCTTAGCCATTTGAGCTACATACAGCTGCTGAGCCTGACTTTTCAATTTTTTTTTTAACTTTTATCAGGTTCTTTTTTTTTTTTTGCAGTTTTTGGCATATGGGGCCTGTGCCCTACTCCTTTGAGCCACAGGCGCCTCTTCCTGGCCTGTTGTGAAAAGTCAATGATTTGGGGAGCTTTTTTAAGCAGAGAAAAAAAAATCTACTTCAGGTTTTTATTGCTCTGCCAAAGTAAAAACAAGCAAAACCAAAATTTGTCCTCAGGCATTCACTGTGTATTTAAAGAGCACCATTTTTCAGCCTATCTGTGTTTTTATGTGATTAGTGGGAGAGGGGAGGAAAGGATGTTAAAAAGTAGGGCCCTGCTCAGAATCAAAGAAAGTAACATAAAAAGGCAGGGTTAATGGCAAACATCAGTTATAAAAGTAAATGCAATTTGCTCATTGTGAGAGTTGAAGTTTCTGCAAAGAACCAGGTGGAGAAGAGTTAATAGCAGAGATTTATTAAAACAGCTGCAAGCAGGCCATGCTCAGTGGCTCACGCCGGTAATCCTAGCACTCTGGAAGGCCAAGGCTGGTGGATTGCCTGAGCTCAGGAGTTTGAGACCAGCCTGAGCAAAAGTGAGACCCCGTCTCTACTAAAAATGGAAAAACTGAGGCAGGAGGATGGCTTCAGCCCAAGAGTTAGAGATTGCTGTGAGCTATGACACATGGCACTCTACCTAGGACAACAGCTTGAGACTCTTGAATCAAAAAAAAAAAAAAGGACAAAAAATGTGTTTCTGCTTTTAAAGATTGACTTTGGAGCCCCAGTAAGGGTAAGGGGCCTCTTTTAAGCAATTCAGGGTGTGGCATGAATGCGACTCAGGAGCTGGTACAGTCATAGCTCAGTAACTCTGAATGTGGTGGTGCAAGAGCTCAAAGGTCATCCGCTGGCGACCTTGTAGAAGTTGGAGGGTTATCTACTGGGAATCTGTAACATGGAGGTAACAGAACCAGAAAAGCAAGGAGTTCTATTCTTTGCCTAACGAATGTCCAGACCCATCAGAGCCAGAGAAAGACTAACACTTAAACTCCTGCATCTAAACAAATTCTCTAAATGATTAGAAAACCAAACCCATTATCTTTTAGTAGAATGTAGGGCAAGAAAAGTTACCAAAGGGAATTAAGAATCATTTTTAATTGTTAAAGGGACACTTTACATTGATCAAGTTACCATTTTACTTTTAAAAGCCTTAAAATTGGCCAGGCATAGTGGCTCACACCTGTAATCCTAGCACTCTGTGAGGTTAAGAAGGCAGGGGGATTGCCTGAGGTCACAAGTTTGAGACCAGCCAGAGCCAGAGCCAGACCTTTTCTCTAAAAAAACAGCTGGGTATTGTGGTGGGTTCCTGTAATCAAAGCTACCCAGGAGGCTGAGGAGAATCACTTAAGCTCAGGAGTTTAAGGTTGCTGTGAGCTCTGACAGACAACATGGCACTCCACTGAGGGCGACAAAGTGAGGCTCTGTCTCAAAAATAAATAAATAAATACAAGCCTTAAAATTGGCCAGACACGGGCCAGGAGCTGTAGCACAGTGCTTACAATGCCTGCCACATCCTCCAGGGCTGACTAACAATGACAACTACAACAAAAAAAAAAGTCAGGCGTTGTGGCAGGTACCTGTAGTCCCAGCTACTTGGGAGGCTGAGGAAAGAGAATTGCTTAAGCCCAAGAGTTTAAGGTTGCTGTGAGCTGTGATGCCACAGCACTCTACCGAGGGTGACATAGTTGCGTCTCTGTCTCAAAAAACAAAAACAAAAAAAAACCTCTTAAAAACGCGTTCTAAGTTGTGAGTCACACGTGCTTGGCTCATAATTAACGTATTTATTTTATAGAGTTTGGGTTTTTTTCCATTGACACCTGTTGTCAAGTATCTTAATTTTTGCCCTAATTTGTTGGATGGAAAATAGTAACTGCCCGTCCTCATGACTCCTAAATTTGAGCATCTTTTTTTTTTTTTTTTTGTAGAGACAGTCTCGTTTTATCGCCCTTGGTAGAGTGCGTCACACAGCTCACAGCAACCTCCAACTCCTGGGCTTAGGCGATTTTCTTGTCTCAGCCTTCTGAGAAGCTGGGACTACAGGTATCTGCTACAACCTATCAAAGATCCTAGCTCTCGGCTCGGCGCCTGTGGCCCAATGGGCTAAGGCGCCAGCCACGTACACCTGAGCTGGCAGGTTCAAATCCAGACCCGGCCCGCCAAACAACAATGACGGCTGTAACCAAAAACTGGCCGGGCGTTGTGGTGGGCGCCTGTAGTCCCAGCTACTTGGGAGACTGAGGCAAGAGAATCGCCTAAGCCCAGGAATTGGAGGTTGCTGTGAGCTGTGATGCTACAGTACTCTATCCAGGGTGACAGCTTGAGGCTCTGTCTCAAAAAAAAAAAAAGAGAAAAAAACCCAATTTGATGAAATTCTGTTCTTTGACAATACAATATTTTTTACAACATTTGTACTTCCTAAAGCAGCACAGCCCACGTGTGCCTGTTGAGCACTTGAAATACGATTAGTGCAAATTAAGATGTGCTGTTATGTGCAAAATCCACATCAAATTTGGGAGACTTAGTATGAAGAGAATGTAAAATATCATAATTTTTTATAAACTACATGAAGTGATAAAATGATAAATACATTTTGTTAAATACCAAAGTATATACAGAGGCTGCCAAAAAATATATATACATTTTAATAAAGGGAAAAAATTGATTAGAATCATCATTGTTAATATATACTGATAACAAAAGATGAATACAAGTGACGTTGAGCACCTCAGAAATCAAACGTGACTTGATTATCAATTTAATAATATGTTCCTTTCTTAAAATGTGCATACCTATTTTTGGCACCCTCTGTTTATACACTATATTTAACATCCAGGGCACTGTGACCAGCATACCAGCCCCGGGAGCGGTCTCGCCTTTCTCGCGCGGGTGGAGCCGGCCCGCCCCGGCGGCTGCGGCGAAGACCCGGAGGTGGCTCTGTCCTCGCCGACTCGCTCCCCGCCCCTTCCGTGTCCGGAGCACATGCGCTCTAGACACGGCTCGTGTAGGTTTACCGGGGTCCCAGTTCCTAGGAGCTGTGGCGAGAGCCGAGGCCTCCCGCACTGAGGAACACCCCCGAGTTGTCCCGCCATGCGTTGGGGGCTGCGCCCGCGCGAGCCAGGGGCGGCGGCGCTGACCTCTGCCCGGAATTTGTGGGGGCCGCCACGCCTTCCCTGTCGCCTGGGATGGCGCGGGACGACGAAGAGGCTTCTAGTGCGCTCAGTCACCGGGGCTAGCAACCAGCTGCCCAACTCGAATAGCGGCAAATACCGGGACACCGTGCTGCTGCCGCAGACCAGTTTCCCCATGAAGCTGCTGGGCCGCCAGCAGCCGGAGATGGAGCTGGAGATCCAGCAGGTAGGGCCCTCCCCGGCGCGGCCTCCAGGGGGACCCAGACCCGCCGAGGGGCGGCGGGCGGCCATGGAGCCACGCCTCTGCGACCCACGGCCGGGACAGGTGGGCGGGGCTGTTGTGACCTGATTCCCGGAAGTCATTGTGCTTCCTACAGGTTTTATTGGCTGAAAACCTAAGTGAAGAAATCTCCCAGCTGGGTGCTTTGGTTGCAGTAGGCTCAGGCGCGGGGTATGAAGTGGACTCTGGCAATGCATGTGTCCAATGTATGTGCCATTTCTAGCATAGGCAAAACACATAGACTTTAGACACCTTTCCAGTGACTTGTAAAAAAGTAAGTTAACATGGACACATCTAAATAAAAGTTCAGTTAGTAGGAATGAGGGGAAGTTGAAGCCCGCCTTTGTAGGTTCTTAGATAGCTAATTGGACTTAGGGCTCCTTTTGAAGAATTAGGTGGTAGTACTTCCTCTGACTCCCTACTGCAAACTATGGCTTTGTCTCACATACTAGACGGAACGAGTAGAGATTCTCCTGTTAGTTTCTGTAATTCTAGAGTCTTTAAAAACCCATAGTTGAAATATTGGTTAAGTAAATATGCTCAGTCTTAAATATTCTGACACCAGAGTTCAAGATTCATTAACCTATTTTCACCCTCGAATTTTTAAAAGTACCTTTAGTACTTTCCGTATACCAGAAAGTGTTGACAGTTCAAAACGTTTTCTCATTTGAATCTTCACACCAGCCCTGTAAAATGAATAATATTAACATTTTTTTTTTTCAGTTAAAGAAATGGGCTGATAAATGCCAAGTGACTTGGCCCAGGTCACAAAGCAACTGACGGAAGAGGAGTGGGACTGCAGTAAATTTTGGTTAAGATTTAGGGGGACTGGCAAGAGTTGAGGCCAAAGAATAGTAAGGAGTGTATTAGGAATGTGTAGGTCCTTCAGCTGGACTGGAGTGAATAATGAGAAATGGGGAACCTGCAGCCTCAAGGTCACATGTGGCCTTCCAGGACCCCAAGTGCAGCCCACAACCAAATCCAGACTTCACAGAATGAATTCCTTTATTAAAAGGGTTTGTTCTATAAAATTTGGATTTATCAAAAGGCCGCACTTAAGAATCCAGAAGGCCACATGTGACCCCAAGACAGCAGGTTCCCTCCTTCACCTTTGTAGGGGTACAATATATACCCCTACACCTGTATGACATATAAAAAGTGTAGACTTTAATCTGAGGTTTATGGGGAAACTTTTGAAAGGCTTTAAGAGAGAGTACTCGTGTATATTTCAGAAACCTTACCATTTGTAGTAATGTTTCAGAGTTAAATAGATTAAATGGGATAAGAAATAAGTAAGACATATTTATGGTAAGAATCAGGAGCATGTATTTGTATGATGTTTAGACATCATTGTTCTTTTTAAACAGAAATGTGGATTTTCAGAACTTTATTCATGGCAAAGAGGTAGAAAAGTGAAGACAGAATTTTGTCTTCATGATGGACCTCCTTATGCAAATGGTGACCCTCATGTTGGACATGCTTTAAATAAGGTAATTATAATTATGAGACTCAAAACAAAATGTTTATGTAAATACTTTTTACAAAGGAATGCATTCTAATTGTATGATAGTTATGTAAATTTACATTGGCACAAAAACTAAAAAGTTTGAATAGAAAGCAGCAGTAAGCAATTTTTGTACTTTGTGAAAAGCAACATTGCTGGTGTTTGCTCTGAGCTTATTGTATTGCACATTATCAAGTGTCATTTCACTCAGTATATAATTATTGAGTGTCTACTATGTGCCAGGCATTGTTCTAGAGTGTGGGACTACCAGTAAACACAATAAAGATGTGCTGGCAATAGATTATAGAGGTGAAAGTGTTTGGAGACAGTGATAACAGTAAGGTGACTATTAACAATAATTCAGGAGAGAGATGATGATGGTGATATTGACCTGCATTGAAGCTATAAAGATGATGTGAAAAATGATCAGATTCTGTGTGTAGTTTAAAGGTTTAAAGGACAGAATTTACTAATGGATTGGATGTGGGGTGTAAGAGAAAGTGAAGAGTCATTGCTTCCAATGATTTTGTCTTTTTTTTTTTTTTTTGAGTGCTGTGGTGTCACAGCTCATAGCAATCTCCAACTCTTGGGCTTAAGCTATTCTCATGCTCAGCCTCTCAAGTAGCTGGGACTACAGGAACCTGCCACAATGCCCAGCTATTTTTTTGTTGCAAAGTCATTGTTGTTTTAACTGGTCTGGGCTAGGTTCCAACCCACCAGCCTCGGGGTGTGCGGTTGGTGCCCTAACCACCGTGCTATTGGCACCAAGCCAATGATTTTGTCTTAAGCACTTCGAAGGACAAGAGTAGCTGTTAACTGAGACTGAGAAGACCGTAGGAAGATTAGTTTGGGGGAGGAAGACCAGGAATTCAGGCCTGGGTATGCTAATTTTGAAACTAGATTAGATATGCAGATGGAGAACTAAATAAATAGACAGATACTAGAAATGCCTCCAGCATATAGTGCTTAGGGTTGGTTTTTAGTTTTGTTTTTGAGTGATGGCTGCTAGGTTGGCTTTCTTTTTTTCTTTTTCTTTTTCTTTTTTTTTTTTTTGAGACAGAGCCTCAAGCTGTCACCCTGGATAGAGTGCCGTGGCATCACAGCTCACACCAACCTCCAATTCCTGGGCTCAAGTGAGTCTCTTGCCTCCGCCTCCCAAGTAGCTGGGACTACAGGCACCCGTCACAACGCCTGGCCATTTTTTGGTTGCAGCCGTCATTGTTGATTAGCGGGCCTGGGCTGGATTCGAACCCGCCAGCTTAGGTGTATGTGGCTGGTGCCTTAGCCTGTTGAGCCACAGGCGCCGAGCCTATTTTTTTATTTTTCATTTTTATTTTTTTCCAACTGTTCGACATAACCTTCATGGGATTTTCTTGTTTATTGTATGAAAACATTTGTATTCTGCATTTAGTAAGTTGCTAGGTTGGTTTTTTTTGTTTGTTTTTTTTTTGTAGAGATAGAGTCTCACTTTATCACCCTCGGTAGAGTGCCGTGGCGT
>CAUYRH010033123.1:0-31703 GCA_963574655.1 Perodicticus potto | reverse complement strand
GTTCATCTGGGTTTTCCTCTTCTGAGGGTTTTACAGCTCCTCATTTAATGAGGCCACGGCCTCATTAAATACTCCTTCTGGGGCAGCGCCTGTGGCTCAGTGGGTAGAGCATCGGTCCCATATACTGAGGGTGGCAGGTTCGAACCCGGCCCTGACCAAACTGCAACAAAAAGATAGCCAGGCATTGTGGCTGAGTAGTAGTCCCAGCTACTCGGGAGGCTGAGGCAAGAGAATCACCTAAGCCCAGGAGTTGGAGGTTGCTATGAGCTGACGCCATGGCACTCTACCAAGGGCGATAAAGTGAGACTCTGTCTCTAAAAAAAATTAAAAATTAAAATAAAGGGACAGTGCCTGTGGCTCAGCGAGTAGGGCGCCGGCCCCATATACCGAAGGTGGTGGGTTCAAACCCAGCCTCGGCCGAACTGCAAAAAAAAAAAGTAATTAAAAAAAAATTAAACTTACAATTAAAATAATACATACTCCTTCTGTAACCCTTTCCCTGAGAGAACCCATATTCTGCTGTTCCTGGCTGTGAAGGTAGCCCCAAGTCTTCTTGAGCCTGGGCCACACACCCCTGTGGCCCAAGCACCCAGATGGGCTGAGCATAAAGCAACCTGCTGGAAATGGCCCCTAGAGGGTGACAGTTTTTCAAGCTGAAAAGGACAGGGATTAGAGAAGACTCAGATTTTGGTTGGGAAATTTTGCAGTCAGCTATCGGGTTGAAATCTGACTTTGTCCCTTCACGCTGTGTGACCTCAAGCACTGATGCTCCCTCTCTGAGCCTTGGTGTTCCTCCTGTAAAATGAGGCTGATCATGGTACCACCTCACCAAGTCAGAACTGTGGGTTCTGTGCACAGTGCCTGGCACACAGGAGGTTTCCTTCCTTCAACACTGAAGCAGATGGCCCCCATCTTCTTTGAGCTATGGTTTCTCAAGCTGCTAGGAACGGCCCAGGTATGGATGGGGGCAGGGGCTTCAGGGACGACAGACACTTCTGTCTTCATGCAGCAATGGGCCAGCAGAACAGGAGAACTCTGGAGTCCCAAGGCCGGAGTGCAAATCCCAGCTCCTGCCCTGCCTGGCTGTGTGGTCTTCTGGCACACCTCTCCGAGCCCCAGTTTCCCCACCTATAATAAAGGGACAGTGATCCCTCTTCTGCAGTAAAGGTCATGTGGGATCAGGCACATCAACCTTCTGATGCATTGTGGGCCACTAGTCAGGAAGAGGACCCTGGAGGGTTTCGGGGCTGGGCCCTGGTTGGCAAGGGTGGGGGAGCCACGCCCCTCCTGGCACTGTCAGCCTTTATTTATTGCAGTTTTATTCTTGGTTACATTTCACAAGATGACTTTATGGGCCTTCTTGGGGGAGCCTCCAGCCTGCCTGTCATTCTGGCTGGGTGTCCCCTTGGCTAGGCCCCCCATGCCTGTGGTCATGAGGGGAGAAGGACAGGAGCTGGCCTGTTGGCCTTGACTCAGGACCTCCCTGTTTGCCTGTGTCCCTACTGTCCATATGTGTCTCCATCCCTGCTCTTGTGGACCCAAGAAACTAATCTGGCACATGGTAGGTACCCAATAAATGTGGAATGAATGAATGACTGGAGGAGTGAATGAATGAATGATCTCTATGCCTCTTGTTTTTTCCTGTGCAGTTTCTATTTTCAGTCCCCTGAGTGTCTGATCCTCCTTTCTCACTTCCTTCATTCATTCAGCACATGCTTGACCACACCCTATGTGCCTGCTGCGTGCTGAGCAGTGCAGGGTCCCTGCCCTGGTGAGGGGTCAATTCTAGCTTGAGGAGACACAGACACTTCAATAGCTGTCATCTGTCCCATTCCAGGGCAGTGTCAGGAAGACTCAAAGACTGTTGGGAGGTACTAAAGAGGGATTCCACTCTAGCCGCAGGAGGGAGGGCACCTCCAGGCAGAGGGCCACTTGTGAACCAGATTCCAGGGACTGTGCACAGGCTGTGCCCTGAGGGAGACACATGTAAGTAGCCAGGAGGGGCCACAATGGGTGTCCAGGTAGGGCCAGAGCCTGCAGACTTTGGATACCCCCCAAGAACTGGCAGTTTCCCACCTGGCCAAAGAATGGGAGCTTCTTGAGACTCCCAGACATCCCAGAGCAGGGAAAGTGGGAGCTTCTTCCTGCCATCAGGGCCACCAGATATGTCCACAGAAAGACAGCAGAGTGTTCCCTGAACACCTACTATGTGCCTGGCATCGTGCTAGCTGTAAACAGACTAAAATTGCCTGACGTTTTCCTTATTGAGACAGAGTCTCACTCTGTTGCCCCAGGCTAGAGTACCATGGCATCAGCCTAGCTCACAGCAACCTCAAACTCCTGGGTCCAAGGAATCCTCCTGCCTCAGCCTCCTGAATAGCTGGGACTGCAGGCACCTGCCATAATGCCCAGCTAGTTTTTCTATTTTTAGTGGAGATGGAGTCTTGCTCTTGCTCAGGCTGGTCTCCAACTCCTGAGCTCAAACAATCTACCTGCCTTGGCCTCCCAGAATGTTAAGGATTACGAGTGTGAGCCACCATGCCTGGGCTGAAATCACCTAACTTTAAGGAGCTTACATTTATTATCTCTCTTCCAACTAGAAGAGAGACAATAAGTGAAATAAATAAGTAAGTTAGTGATAAGTGGTAAGGAAAAATGTGAAGTAGGGAAGGGGGAGCAGGGAAGAGCTCACTGAGGAGGTGACATCAGAGCCAAAGCTTGAGAGAGCTGAGGAGGACTCATGGATGTTGGGTACATTTCAGGCACAATCTGGGAAATTTTTGTTGTAAAATCCACTGCTGCAGGGCAGCACCTGTGGCTCAAAGGAGTATGGCGCTGGTCCCATATACCGGAGGTGGTGTGTTCAAACCCAGCCCTGGCCAAAAACTGCAAAAAAAAAAAAAATCCACTGCTGCAGGGAGCACAGGGAGGCTTTATTTTTTAATTGTGGTAAAATCTCCATAACATAAAATTTACCGTTTTTTCAGCATATAGTTCAGTGGCATCAAAGACTTTCAGGCTGCTGTACAACCAGCACCATCATCCATCTCCAGAAATTGTTCATCATCTCACAGAGAAACATCGTGCCCATTAAACAACGACTCCCCATCCCCCTACCCCCAGCCCGAGCAGCCACCATTCTGCTGTCTGTGTCCAAGTCTAACTGCTCCAGGCACCTCATATGAGCAGATTCATGCAGTATTTGTCTTTCTGTGACTGCCTTACTTTACTCAGGTTCTCAAGGCTCATCCGTGTTGCAGCTTGGATTCCTTTTTAAGGTGGAGTAATATTCCATTGCGTGCAGGGGCCACGTTGTGTCTATACACTCAACACCAGAGGTTTCTGCGCAGGGAGCGTCACGGTATGACCCAGTCTGAGATGAGGCCCTGGCCACGGGCTGACCAAGGGGCAGGTGGGGCCTTGCTGGTGCTCTCTCCTCTGTCTTGTTTGTCTCTCTAGCCCCTGCTTTGCCTCAGTTTTCCTGACTAGGAACTGCACCTGCCACCAGTCCCCAAGGGGAGCCCTGCGGTCACTTTGGCAGAGACTGATGGGAGGGCCCTGCACGCTTCCTGGAGAAGGCAGCCTCACAGCAGGGATCTGAAGATTGGACGGGGAGGGAGGGTTGTGCAGAGGGAGATTTGGGGCCAGACCAGGGTGGTGACTGTGGGCTGGGAGATAGGGGTAGCTGGGGTCCAGGTGCTTGCTGTCTGTGGGGGGACAAGTCCGCCAGACCTGCATGAATCCAGTGGTTTCAGGGAGTAGGGTTGTCAGGGTCAGCGTTTTCAGAGAGTGGGTGGAGGACTGATAGATGAGAGGTCTCAGGGCCCAAGTGTGAAGGAAATACGGATGATATGTTCACTGCTTAACCTGATGAGGTGACAAGGAAACATCTTTAAAAATCTTTCTGGCGAGGATGCATGTAGAATCTTCGAGGCCGGGCACAGTCGCTCACACCTGTAATCCCAGCACCCTGGAGGCTGAGGTGGGTGGATTATTTGAGCTCAGGAGTTCAAGACCAGCCTGAGCAAGAGTGAGACCCTGTCTCTACTAAAAATAGAAAAACTAGCCAAGAGTTGTAGTGGGCACCTGTAGTCCCAGCTACTTTGGAGGCTGAGGCAAGTAGATTGCTTGAACCCAAGAATTTGAGGTTGCTGTGAGCTATGATGCCACAGCCCTCTACCCAGGGTGACAGAGCCCCAGGGTGATGGAGTGAGACTCTGTCTCAAAAGAAAAAACAAAAAACATGTAGAATCCTTGAGCTAGAAGGTAAGAAAAGGGAGCACCATTTACTGAGCACCTACTGTGCGGCAGGCCTGGGTTATGTGTTACCTTGTGTAATCCTCTCATTGGCCTTCTCTTTCTCCTGTTTTTCCAGATAAAGAAACTGAGGCTTAGAGAGAAAAGGGACTTGCCCAGATCATATAGCAGGGAAGTAGAGGAAGCAGGATTCGAACCCAGGCCTGAAAGCAAAGCCTTAGCTGTTAGTGGGGAGCCAGGGCTTGGCAGGCGGGAAGGAGTCTGGCCCTGGCCTTGAAGAGCAAGCAAGGTCCTCCAGGTCATCTCTTGTCTTTTCCACAAGCCAGACCCAGTGACTTGGGCCAGGACCATGGAACCATCTCCTGCCGCTGATGCACCGATACCCAGGCTGGGGTTAATTAATACATCGCTCCCCCAATTAAAAGCAGAAGGGAAGAAGATGTTGCATTCAATCAAGCTCCTTTCTTCTTCTGCAGAATCCTAATTTGTGGATACCGGTTTTAATTGTCTTCCCAGTGAGCCCAGCCCCGCTCAGGCCCTCAGGCTGGAGAAGACAATTGCATCCTTCTTAAAAATCTATAATTATACCAGGCTCCCTGGGGACTGGCTGTAAGGAGTTACCTGAGAAGGGAGGGGGAGCTCAGGGGCAGGAGAAGTCAAAGAGGAGAGATGGATTTTGTGTCCCAAGCTCAGCAGTGATGCTAACGTGGGGATTAGGGATCTGGGTGGCTGGAGGGAAAGAGTGGGGGATGAAGGGCTGGCTTACAGGCTCCCACTCTAGAGCCTTCTAGGACCCGGATCAGTGGAACCAGTTACCCATTCTGTGGCCTTGGGCACATCACATAACCTCTTTGAGCCTCAGCTTCCCCATCTGAAAAATGGGGATAATAATGATCACATCTATCCCCATGGCATCATGGTGAGAGCTTGAGAAAATGCTTGCCAAGAGCCTGGCACAGTGCCTGGCACAAAACACGCAGGTTATCATTATTCATCATCATCATCATCAAAATAGATATTCCAATTTCTGGTGCTGATGCCGTGTCCTCATTCACAGAGTTAGGAGAGGGAGGAAGAACTTCTTGCCCATCAGGGCTGCCCACCTTCAGGGGAGGTGAGAGAAACTGAGCTGCCCAGCTCTGGAGGCGTGCAAGTGGGATGCAGAAGTGTGGAGCCTGGTGGCTGAACTTGCCTGATAATTCAGACCAAATCCTGATGGGGGCTGACCAGCCCATGGATCCTGGTCACAACTAGGTTTAAAATCCAGCTGTGTGTGAATCTTGGGCAAGTCATGCCACCTTCTGAGCCTCACTTTCCTCCTCTGTCAAATGGGTGTGGATCAGAGAGCATTAGAACCATCATCTGCCAGTGCTCAGCATGCAGTGGGCGCTCAGTGAATGGAACGTTTTTGTTTTGTTTTGTTGGTCTGGTTTTTTTGTTTTTTTTTTGAGACAGAGCCTCAAGCTGTCACCCTGGATAGAGTGCTGTGGCATCACAGCTCACAGCAACCTCCAATTCCTGGGCTCGAGCAAGTCTCTTGCCTCCACCTCCCAAGTAGCTGGGACTACAGGTGCCTGCCACAACGCCTGGCCATTTTTTGGCTGCAGCCATCATTGTTGTTTGGCGGGCCCGGGCTGGATTCGAACCTCCCAGCTCAGGTGTACGTGGTTGACGCCTTAGCCCATTGAGCCACAGGCGCTGAGCCTGTTGGTCTGTTTTTGTTTGTTTTGTTTTGTTTTGAGACAGAGTCTCTGTTGCTCTGGGTAGAGTACTGTGGCATTACAGCTCACAGCAACCTCAAACTTCTGGGCTCAAGCAATCTTCTTACCTCAGCTTCCTGAGTAGCTGGGACTATGGGTACCCACCACAATGTCTGGCTAATTTTTCTATTTTAGTAGAGATAAGGTCTCACTCTTATTCAAACTTGTCTGGAACTCCTGAGCTCAAGCAATCCATTCACCTCAGCCTCCTGGAGTGTGGTGTGAGCCACTGAGCATAGCCCAGAGTGGGTTTTTTTTAAACAAAGCTCTCTGCATTTCCCTGCTCCTGCCTTTGCAGTCAAGGTTCCTGCCATCTGATATACTTTCCTCCTGGCTTCTGCTTGTCAGTATCTGCCCATCCTTCAAGTCCTAGCCTATGTGCCCCTCCTCTCTGAAGCCTTCCCAGATTCCTCCCCTCCTCTTTCCTATGCCCAAGATACTGCCCTCAGGACACACATCTCACTCAGATTGTCTGAGTTGGTGGGGCTCTCAGGACCTCAGGACCATCCCTATTGTATGGAGGAGCAAACTGAGGCTCAGAGAGAGAGAGATCTTCCCAAAGTCACACAGCAAGTCTGTTGCCAGAAACGGGCTCTGTCTTCTATCCCTGGCCTCCAGCCCAATGTTCCTGGCGCACCCACAGTCTTCTCCTTCTGAGGCTGCTTGGGGCAGGGCTGGGACAGGACTTCCTATTGCTGTCTGTGGGCAGAGGGACTCAGATTCACTGTCGAAAGTCCAAGGCCTCAGTTTCTCCACTTGTCTTGTGGACACATTGCTCCCTTCACCTGAGGGGACTGCCCCTAAACCACCCTGCCTAGGCAGCTCCTAGCAGGGTCTGAGGGGAACAGAGAGACCCTGGGACCAGAGCCCCTTGTGGGGAGGGGGAAGCTGGTGGTCGCACCTACAGCTGACCCACCTGGCTCCCATGAGGCCTTGGAGCCTGCTTCTGTCTCTGTCCTCCAAGGCAAAGCCTCTCTCTGCGCCCAGCTCAGGACTACCTGCCCAACTGGGGCCCAGGTGGCAGGGAGGTGGGGGTCACCTCCTCAGGGAAGCCCCCCGATTGCCTCCAGCTGGGTGAAATTCCTCCCCTCTGCTTGTCCAGGCCTCTGTGCTCAGAATGGAACAGATCCCCCTCCCCCCACCAGCCCACAGGCCTACAAGGTTGGCCATTTGAGACTGCGCCTTTTCCAAGCAGAAGGAGTTTCAACAGTGTGGGAAGATCACAAACTTGGGGAGTCAAACAGGCCTGGGCTCAAACCCAGACTCTGCCATGTAGCCTGGGAGGGTTTCTCCCTGCACTGGGCCTCAGCTATTCCTCTGAGCCATGACCATGGTGGAGGGGGACGTGGGGCTGGCAAGCTCATCTCCTGCTAGGACGTCTGCCCCACATGGCCACAGAGCACAGGCATGCGGCTAGAGAATGAGAGGAGCTATGATCAGGTAAAATGCAGGCTGGTTTCCACAACTTGACACACACAAAAAATGGAAAAGTCTCATTAGTAATTTTCATTACATGCTGAAATAATAATTTTTGATAGCTTAGGTTAAATAAAATGCATCATTAAAATTAATTTCACCTGTTTTTTTTTTTTTTTCTTTTTGCTTTTTCTCATGTGCCTACCAGAAGGTGGAATGTTCCACGTGTGTCTGTCTCTGTTGGGAGCACCGCCCCAGATGCCCCAGATGTCCTCAGGGCCATCTTACTGGGGTCTGGGTGGAGGACAGCTGTGTGGTAGGGTCCCCCCAGTGTGCTTTTCCCTGCCAGCTGGTGTGCTCTGGTGGGCTCCAGGCTCAGGTCTGTTTGGGGCTGAAGGGACTTGGGAAGGATTCAGGCCTGGGGCTTCACCAGGTTGACCCTGGCTCTCTGGGCTCTGCTTTCTACATCAGTAAAAAGAGCTGATGGGCCACAGTCTTCCATCAGTTTTGCGGGGCCTGTGGGCTGGGAGAAACTGAGTGAGGCCAGATGGAGGCCCAGCCCTTCCCCAGGTGACCCTGGCAGAGCCTTCACCTGAGGACAGCCAGCTCTGCTCTTCCCTCCATCCATGACAACTACTTTTCACCCCTTGGCCCCCAGACACGACTCCTCCTCACCCATTTCTGAGAGAGGGGACGGCAGTGGCCCAGTCCAGCAGGCCTGGGCTCCAAGCTCTCTGCCCCTGATTTAGCAAGTTCCCTACCAGCCCCAGAACCCTTCCCCACTTGTGTGAGGGGAAGTGGCAGGTACTTTCTGATCTGTGTGGCTCAGGCAGTGGCACTGGGGGAGGTCAAGCTGTGTCCCTCCTGTTGTATTTTGGCCAGACAGGGTCATGCTGCTGGTCACCTCAGATCCAGTTGGAGGCCTTGCCACTTCTCTCCTTCCTCTGTTTGCAAAAGGACCCTGGTGCTGGGCATGAGGAGCCAGAATAGAGGCAGAATCCAATGTCCTGGAGCAAGGAGCCAATAACCCACTCTGGTCACCTTCTGGCCCCTGCTGGTGGCTCAGGCTCTCCATACCCTCCTGAGTTCTGCTGCAGTTGGCAGGTGCCTGTCAGGAAAGGCTCCGAAAACTGGGCCTCGCCCAGGAATCTGAGTGGGGCCCCTAGCTCTGGACCCTGCCTTACTACTGCCCAACCTGGTCTGTTCATTCATTCATTCAAAAAGTATTTACTGAGTATCTGCTATGTGCCAGGTGCTATTCTAGGAGCTGGAGATGTATCAGTGGACAAGACAGGCACAGTCCCTGCCTTCCAAGAGACAGGCACAGTCCCTGCTGACAATAAGAATAAATAAAATAAGTGTATTATTACAGTTATTCTGTCCGGTCCAGTACCCATTACGTATAAGTGCCCATTAACATCTAAGTTTAATTGAATTAAATTAAATTTTAAATTTAGGCCCTTCATCACACCAGCCCCATTTCAAGCTACTGTGCTAGCTGAGATAGAGAACATTCTCTTCATCACAGCAAGTTCTATAGGCCAGCACCAATAGTGTGGAAAGGGAAGGTTGATTTGGAGTGCTGAGTTCAAATGAAGTGGTCAGGGTGGGCCTCCTGGAAGAGGTGGCTGAGCAGATGCCTGAAGCAGAGGAGGGAGGGAGCTCCCTAGGTATCTGGAGAAGTGGGTTCCAGGCAGAGGGCTTGGCAGGTACAGAGGTCCTGAGGCAAGATCCTGGCTGGAGGGCTGCAGAAGGCCACTGAGGCAGGAAGAGAATGAGCAAGGGATCAAGTAGACAGGGGATGACGTAGGGGGACAGCCCCATGCAGAGGGCCTTGGCAACCATTTTAAGGACTTTAGTTTTTATTTCGGGTAGGAGGATGCCATGGGAGGGTTGGGTTTTGTTGTTTGTTTTTTTTTTAAGACAGAGTCTCACTACGTCACCTTTGGTAGAGTGCTATGGTGTCACAGCTCCCAGCAACAGCAACCTCAAACTCCTGGACTTAAGTGATTCTCTTGCCTCAGCCTCCCAAGTAGCTGGGACTACAGGCATCTGCCACAATGCCTGGCTATTTTTTGGTTGTAGTTGTCATTGTTGTTTGGCAGGCCTGGGCTGGGTTAGAACCCGCCAGCCTTGGTGTATGTGGCCAGCGCCCTGGCCGCTGAGCTACAGGGGCCGAGGCATGGGAGGGTTTTGCATTATTGCTAAGTGGCCTCTGGCTGCTACATTGAAATCAGGTATCAGGTTGTGGAGGGGGAAGAGTGGAAGCGGGAGGCCAGGGAGGACGTTGCCCCGCTATGGTTGAGAGGATGGCAGCTGGGCCAGAGAGGCAGCAGAGGTAGGGAGACTGAATGGGGACATAAGAGGAAGACAGGTTAGAGCACCTGGAAGCCCAGGGGTCTTGGCTGTGAAGGTGAGTGTGGGGGTGGGCCAGGGTCCTTTCCGCCAGCCACCAGTGTGGCCTCCTGCTCCCTGGGGTATAGAGAGTCACAGCTTTCAGGTTGACTGTGTCAAGGTATCTCCTGCTATCCCTGGCGTGTGTTCAGTAACTCAGCAACATTTATTCTTATTAAACAGGCTCTGTTTACATGACAGTGGCCAATCCCCCCAAACCTCAGAGGATACAGAGAGTCTCTGTCAAATGTTTTATAAACCTTTGACCTTGGGGATCAGGAACATTTCAAACTTTCTCTTAGTCCAGAAACCCATGACTCCAGTAAAGCTGCACATGGGAACCTGTGTGCAGAGCAGAAAAGGCCAAAGCTTCCAGATGGACGCGTTTGTAAGTCCCCACCACGCGCAGCCCTCAGAATCCCAGGACAAGGCTCCAATCCAGAACCTCTGCCTTCCAGCCCAGGGCTCCCCCTGCCTACTGCACCGAGCTGGCCTGTATCTCTGCCCTTCTGGATCCGGAGTGGGGTGCTTGTCAGGCCATGGCAGCCAGGAGGGGCTGGGTGGGGGATGCGGACTGACAGCCACAATGTTCCCTGGTTGACCTGCACGTTGTTGCCAGGCATCTTTCCAGGGCGAGATAATCTCTCCTGAGAAGAGGAAAGAATTCTAATTACATCTCAGGACAATATTTGTTTGGGGAGACGAGAGAGACAGAACATCTGGTGGGGAGGGGCATTGGGTTGTATTAAGTGGGGATTAGTTTTCTCATTTACCTGGCAGTGTGGCAGGACAGCACATGTTGCAGGGCCCTGCTGGGTCAGGGGAACCGTCTGACCTGGGGTTTCTCAGGGAGGGTGTGGTGCCTACTGTGACCTGAAAAGAGGGAGGAGCTGGGTTCTCATGGAGCACCCCATGCAGAGCGGCAGGAGGGGGACCTTCCCAAGATCTTCAAGGAAGTCCAACTGGGGGGCAGTGTTCTTGCTGAGCTTTGCCGATCTGAAGGAGCCAGCTGACCAAAGAGGGGCCCAGGGAAGGACATTCCAGGCAGGAGAATAGCTAGGACAAAGGTGGGGTAGGAAGTTGAGGCACGTTCACAGCATGGAGAGGAAACCAGGGGAAGAGGCTGGGCTTTATCCCACTTGCACTGGGGAGCCACGGTACGGCTCTGGGCAGGGGAGAGGCTGTGTCTGCTTTGCTTTTATAAAGATGGCATTGGCTGCTGTGCACAGAGACTGGGAAGAACCAGGAGGGAAACTGAGTGGGGTGTCTGGAAGGATCTGGAATAACTAATGAAGCAGCCTCCTCCGTGGCCTCCTGGCTCGGCCTTACCACTTCTGGTCCAGCCCTCCTCTAATCCTCTCAGGCATCTCCCACGTGGCCTGCAGGGCCCAAGACCTGCTCCTCACTCCCATCTCCACCGCTGAGCTTGCCGGTGCCCACCTGAGCCAGGTCTGAGCTTGCTGTCTGCCCTCTCCCTCCACCGTGCAGGCCCGGCTGCTGCCACCCCCTCCAGCCCTCCCTCGTGTCCCAGCTCTTTCATGAGCCTCTGTCACGCCTCCCCTGTTTCTCACACAGCCTTGTTCACGGAGACACCCCACGACATGACAGCGCGGACGGGCGAGGATGTGGAGATGGCCTGCTCCTTCCGAGGCAGCGGTTCCCCCTCCTACTCGCTGGAGATCCAGTGGTGGTACGTGCGGAGCCACAGGGACTGGACTGACAAGCAGGCGTGGGGCTCGAGCCAGGTAACTGCCCAGGTGGGGTGTTGCTCTGCCCCTCATCTCCTCCAAGGGATACAGACTCCAGCTCCTGGTGCCCCACAGCACCCAGCTGTCTCCTTCCCCTCTCCCTCCTGGGGTGGGAGATTTACGTGATGATGGTGGCTGATAGCACTGTCTCCAAAAATGGAGGCTTATTATGGGAAGGGGTAGGAGACAGTGCTAGGCTGAGCACCTGAGTGGACCACAGCAAGAAGGACCTTCCAAAGAGCACAAAGTCCTTTAGTGTACAGGTGGAGAAACTGAGGCCAGAGGGACAAGCTGGCTCCAGGTCTGGTGATTCACTTTCCACCACTCCTCCAGGCTGCGCAGGAAGTCATTTTGTAATGGACGCCTGGGCAGCATGGTTGCTGAGTTCCTTTGCAAGTTCATTCACAAGCACCCACGGGTGTGTGCAGCAGGCTCCCAGCACTCCCAGCATGGTAGCAGGCTCCCAGCACTCCCATCACTGCAGCAGGCTCCCAGCACTCCCAGCATTGCAGCAGGCTCTCCTCTCTACACACACATGCTCATATGCACACTGAAGAGCAGATGCTATGGGTGCCCTGCCACATGCCAGGCGCGCACCATCTCTCTGCCACCAGCCCCACTGCCAACCGCCAAGCCCTGTGACTCTGCCTGTAGGTTTTCTCTGGACAACAGAGCCCGCTAGCCAGCAAGGCAGGCAGGAGGAGCCCCACCCAACACCTGTCAAGAATTGGAGGATAAATTTCCTCAGCCCTCGGCTGGGACTGAAACCTGTTCTACACTGTCCCCATGCTATGAAAGAGCCTCTGACCTTTAAAAAAGTACAAGTACATATCAAACTCTGTCTTGCTCTTGGGGATGTCAACTCCCTAACACTTCCCACCTGCCGTCCGCAAGCTTAGCGGAGACTCCAGTGGGCAGAGAAAGTCCTTGGTCAAAAAGTTGTAGATATTTGCAGCTCGAAGCCTTCGGGGTCCCATGGCCACAGGTGTGTGGGGGAAGGATGTGTGGGCAGGGTCATGACAGCATCTGCTGCAAATGCAGGTTCACATGTGTGACGCACCTGAAAGTCTGAACACACAGATAGACAGCAGGAGGGCGCAGACAGATACGCACAAAGCTGACGCTCAGATTGTTGCCTGTTCACACTTACACAACCCAGATATACGAGTCGCCCTGCTTATCTGAATGTGTAGCACGTGCCGTTTTATGTGCATGAGAAGTTTTACATGCATCTCCTTTATCTTTTCCTCTGACCACCCCCCTCCATACCCTGAGTGGACAGAGAGAGCTGAGGGACCCCAACTCCAGAACCCAGGGCCCCTGCGTGCCATCTGCCACAGCTAGAATCTTGGCTGTTGT
The DNA here is from genome assembly GCA_963574655.1 of Perodicticus potto. Taxonomy (NCBI): domain Eukaryota; kingdom Metazoa; phylum Chordata; class Mammalia; order Primates; family Lorisidae; genus Perodicticus; species Perodicticus potto. The sequence continues at coordinate 18,769 of CAUYRH010033123.1, read as the reverse complement.
CTGTACCCCGCTGGGGGCCTCCCCCCACCCCGTGCTAACACCTTGTCTCTGCTCTTTCCACTCCTCCCCACTCCCAACAGCTAAAAGCATCTCAGCAGGAAGACACAGGGAAGGACGCGACCAAAATAAGTGTGAGTTTTGAAAATGATTTCTTGCAAGGGCTCTAATGGAGGGCACAGCTGTGACTTAAAAAAAAATGGGGGGGGTTTAGTTCAGCAAGGAGCTTGGGCAAGAAGGTGGAAGAGAAGAAAAAGAGAAAGGGGAAAAAAATGGCCCTGCTTTGGTTTTTAAAAGCCAGAGATTTTTCAAGTTCATGGAATGACAGGCATAAAAAATGACAAGGGAAAGAAGATGCATTCTCTCCTGGCGGGACCAAGGCTGTGTGTGCCTTGACACTTCAAGCCTGTCTCAGCAGCATTTTTTGTTTGGGGAACCAACAGGGTCTAATGAGACTGAGCTGTTTTTTTGTGGCCCATCGTGACTGATGGCTGCACCATCTCCTGGTCACTTGATGATCTGGCCCCAGGGATGGGCCAGGGTCATGACAGCTGAAGGGCCTCTGAGCTCCCAGACCTTCTTACGCCTTGACTCATGTTGCCATAGCCACACTACATAGACAAGGCCAAGCATTCACCCATTTTACAGGTAGGGCAGCTGAGGCTCAGAGGGGTCAAAGACTTGCTGGAGGACTGGGTGTGATGGATCACACCTGTAATCCTAGCACTCTGGGAGGCTGAGGCGGGTGGATTGCTTGAGCTTATGAGTTCAAGACCAGCCTGAGTAAGAGCGAGACCCCTGTGTCTAAAAAATAGTCAGGCGTTGTGACAGATGTCGTAGTCCCAGCTACTTGGGAGGCTGAGGCAAGAGGATTGGTTGAGCCCAAGAGTTTGAGGCCACAGCACTCTACCCAGGGTGAGTCTCTGTCTTAAAAAAACAAAAACAAACAAGACTTTCTGGAGGTCACCCCAAGAGTGACTGGTGTTACCAAGCTGCCTGGCTTCATCACTTCACCTCTTTTTCTCCAGGCTGTGCTGGAGCCCAGTGTGACTAGGGCCCAAGAAAGCTAATCCTGGAAAAGGCAGACAGGATTGAGAAAGGAGGGGAAAAGGGGAGAGAACATGGAATACAGGGGACTGGCCTGGGGACACATGTGGCCTTGCGATGAGATGGGATTTGTGCCTGGGGCAAGAAGTTAGCCCGCCAGGAGGCTAGAAGTCCACCAGCAACACACTCAGAAAATGCAGGTGCCCGTGGGAGTCTGAATGTGCGAGGGTGTGCAGGGGAGTGACCTCTCCAAATCCACTTTTTTATGCTTGGTTTTTCCGCAACATTTCAAGGACTTGTCGTGGGAGAGCTCAGGAGCCTAAGGCAAATTAAGCACAGATGAGCAGTGGAGCCGTACCCTCAAACCAGAGGCTGTGTAGAGAGCGGGCCCCAGAAGAGGTGGGAAGAGCCAGATCAGGCCAAAGAGGGGCAGTGTGGAGGCAGGGAGGCCAGCAGGGAGGCCAGCGGGGAGGCTTCAGTGCCCCTCTGGGAAGAGAAGGGGCCTCTCTGCCCTGGGGCACTATTGGTCTGGAAATTCAAGTCATTTCAGCTCAGGGCAGCTGTTGGCCCACCCTCCACCCCTGCCAAGGGCATATCCATATCTAATGCCCCATCTCTTGCCCCAACAGCCATCAGTTAAGCCCAGGGAAGGTAGACATCTGTGTGTGTATTAACATACCCGTTCACAGCCACTCTCCTGCGATTTTGTTTGGGGTTTCAGGAGTGGCTGAGGCAAAGGAGAGAATAATCTAATTGATTTAGAGGATTAGAATGCGAGACTGCTGGGTCCCACGTGAGGGGAATGCAATGATGCTAATTAGTTACATAAAATAAGTGTGCTCAGCGTGATTGTGCAATCACCCCACCACCACCCACCCCCAGCCCCTGCAATTCCTGCACCAGCTGGGGCTCTGGGGCTCTGGTTAGGAAATGCACAAACGGACCTGGGCCGGGCTCCTCATGTAGATAGGGCCGCCCAAACGACAGTTCTTACATATATAGACGCCCGTAGGCATATGCCACCCTGCGCTCCTGCAGGCAGAGGGGACAGCTCAGACTTTCTTCTGCGGCCTTCAGGGATCTGCTCCACTCTGGGCTCAGCCCACCTTGCTCACTCCTCTCACTCCTCTCCCCTCCCAACCCCAGCGCCTTTCTGCCTTCTGTGCCTCCCTGCTCCAGGCCTTTGCCCAGGTAGACCCCTGCCTAGAAAGCTGTTCCTCTCTCTCTTCCTTCCTTCTCTGACCCTGTGACCCAGCCTCACACCTCACTTTCCCCCACCGGCCGCACTTCCGGTTGTCATTATGCATTTGTGTTATTTGCTTCATGACTGTCTCCCTCAGAGACAGCAGGGCTTGGGTGCAACCTGCCTGATTCACTGTGACCCCTCTAGGGTCCAGCACAGAGCCTGGCACGGCAGAGTATGTGCCCAATAAATATTTATCGAATAATTATCACATGTACATAACGTGCAGGCCAACATGTGTGTAAACCCATACCTGGATGTTTGTGTATGGACTTGCCACCATGACGTTGACCCCGTGCAGACGCCCGTATGTGAACAGTGGCAGCACAAGTGAAGGAGCTCACGTGAGGACCATGGGGCCCAGGAGAGCTCAGAGCCTTTGTTTGTGGGGTGCAACTAAGCCAGGCAGGGGTCTAGGCTCAATATTCCCATGTCTGCTAAAAATCCCAATTTGGACAGAGTATCTCCTGACTTTTAACTATAGGGGCCTAGTTTGATATTTTGAAAAGCACTCTGAGCCCCAGTGCCATCTGTAGCTTGTGGGGTCTCGGGTTCCAGGAGGAGGAAGCACTGTCAGCTTCCAGGGTCTTGATGTGGGAAGGGCTCTGGGACCCTGTCAGGGTGGCACGTTGACCTTGGGAAGGTTCCAACTCTGAGAGTCCGCCATGCTGACAGCTCGGTGGGGACTGAGAGGACACAGTGGAGCCAGCACATAGCTCCCTGCATCTCCCCATCAGCAGTATTTTCACATGTGCCTTGTTTGTACAGTTTGGAAACTGTAACATGCTATGGATTCGGCCAGCCTGTCTGAATGACAGTTGTTCCTGGGGTGGAAACTTGTTAACATGAACTTGTGAATCGTAAGACTCGCGTTCCTAGCAGGAGGGCAGGAAGTGGACAGGGGAAGGAGAAGAGCTTAGAATCTCACAGGGAGATCATTTATGTGGTAAGACAAGCATCTGTGATAAAATAATAGTAATAATAATATCGTGGCTAACATTTATTGAGTGCTTCCCATATGTTAGGGAACATGATGAGCACTTTACGTGAATTATCTCCTTTAATTTAGGGCCTGGGGAGGGACCCCTGGCCTAAAAATGTCTCCCTTGGTGGCTTGCATATGCTCAGGACTCCACCACGGGGCCTCATTCCTATGGCTCAGGAAAACGGTCCAGCTTATTGGCCATTTTCAAGTTCCGGAAGTTTTTCTTTTTATCTAATTAAAGTCCTGTGTGTGCTAGAATTTAGATTAATTTCCCCTTAACCAGTTTAGCAAGTAGAGATAGTCTCCACCTTTCTAATTCTTTTTTTGGCAGTTTTTGGCCAGGGCCGGGTTTGAACCTGCCACCTCCGGTATATGGGGCCAGCGCCCTACTCCTTTGAGCTACAGGCGCCGCTTCACCTTCCTAATTTTAAGACAAGGTGAAATTCTCTACATGTAGTCCCCTGGGATGTCTCTGGGCAGGCCACAGTCACACACGCCCTGGGAGCTCCCAGTCCAGCCTGCGTGGGAGATGGGCGTTTACCCAGTAATCACACATAATAAAAAGTAAAATGACAACTCTGACCATCAAATAAGGAGAGCTGCCCCACCCAGCAAGAGAGGCCTGACCTAGCCTGGGGGACAGGAGGGCTTCCTAAAGGAGGTGCTGTTTGAAGTGAGCTGTAGTGTGATGGAGTTGACGAGGGGTGGGGACTCAGCTAGGTGGGTGTGTTGGAGGAACTGCTGGGGCCTGTGTGTCTGTCAGCCACTATGGGGAGGGCATCAGACGGTTAAGATTGGGGGCATTTTGGAAAGATCTATCTCGCTGTCCTGGAAGAAGAGGTTGGAAGGAGCCAGATTAGCTATGGGGAGACCCAGGAGGAGGCTGGAATGATGGCCCCGATGAGAGAACCTGGGACCTGGACTTGCCCTGTGCTGGGGACCCAGATTCTGAAGAGAAGGGGAAGGAGTCTGATGATGTTTAGAAGGAAGACCAGTGGGATTCAGGGGTGTGCCAGGGTGGGAAGAATATAGGGACTGTGACTTGGAGGGGTGTGGCTGGTGTGGGGCTCAGGTTTAGGGAGACCCTGTGTTGGATTCTGGACATGCTGAGGGGCGAGTGAGGCAGCAGAGATGATAGAAGCTTAGAGCAGGGCCCAGCCTGGGGCCATCTGACCCCTACTCCCCAGCCCAGCGCCTTCCCTGGGACCACCAGCTTAGTCAGGAAGGCACATGTGGCACCAGCTGGCACCCCCCATTCTTCCTGGCATGGGTGGCAGGGAAGATCCCAACCTGCCCACTCTTGAGCTTGCCCAGGGGTGTCCCTGCCTTGCCAGAAAGGCCTGTGCCATGCGCAAGCCAGGAGGAGGCTGAACTTGGCCGTTGCCAGGACTCGGCCTTGTCTCTTTCAGCGTAATTAGGTGCTTAATTGTACTGCTAAGGCCTGTCGATGCCTGTGCCGAGGTGATTATGATTTACAGTTAGGGCGCCTGGCCACAATGTGGGGGATTCCTCTCTTCCGAGGCTCTCCAGGCTCACAGGAGGCCTAGACCATGGGCTTTCTGTACATGTGTGAATGATGACATCCCTCAGGCTGCTCCTGCCACACCCAAGAAGCTAGAATGGGATGTTGAGCCCCTCTACATGGGATAGACCTCTGATGAGGTTTTGGCCTGAGCTCCCACAGATATGGAGGGTTGGGGTCCTGGGGATAAGGTGAAAAGATAGACCTGTAGTTTACTGCTCATAGGAGGCTCCCCAGAGGTGTGGTTATGGCCTGGTCTCTGTCACTAGGTGGATGGCCTTCGGAAAAATCACTTTGCCTCTCTGAGCCTCAGTTTTATCAGCCATACAATGGGTATCTTAGCAGATACCTACTACATCATGGGTTTATTGTAAGGTTTAAATAAGATTGATAGGGCGGCACCTGTGGCTCAAGGAGTAGGGTACCAGCCCCATATACTGGAGATGGTGGGTTCAAACCCAGCCCCAGCCAAAAACTACAAAAAAAAAAAAAAAAAAAAAAAAAAGATTGATAGGCTGGGCATGGTGGCTCATGCTTGTGATTCTAGCGCTTTGGGAGACCAAGGTGGGAGGATTGCTTGAGGCCAAGAGTTCAAAACCAGTTTGGGCAACATAGCCAGACCCCATCTCTACAAAAAATTAAAAAGTTAGCAGGGTGTGGTGGTACATGCCTCTAATTCCAGCTACTGTGGAGGCTGAGGAAGGAGGATCCCTTGAGCCCAGGAGCAATGATGACACCACTGCACTCTAGTGTGACCAAATAGCGCAAGACCCTATCTCTTAAAAAAACAATAATAAGATTGATGAAGCTTTAGTTTCATATCATCTCACAGTGATTGAGTGCTCCATAAACATTAGCTACTAGCGCTCCATTACTGCTATTACTGTTTTTGTTAAAAGCATTGTTATTTGCCTTTTCCAGATTGTGCTTAGAGGCGGGGTTGGGAGGGAGCAGCGTCTGAACTGTGTCCCCATCCTTTGTCCTGCAGGAAGCTGGCTCACTGAGCTGCTGGATTAGGGCTTGACATCTCATTCTCTACTAGACCTTCGGCCTGTCCACATGGCTGGGGTCTGGCTGAGTCACAGTCATGTTTCCAGTGCCCAGCTCAGAGGAGGCTGAATGCTGGTTGAATGAATAATGAATCTAGCCCAAGGAAATTGAGACCAGGGTCAGAGCTTGGCTTTCCACCACCCCCTGTCCTCCTCTGAGAGGGGAAGAGGCCACATCTGTCCGCTAACAGAGGAAGTGACAGAGTGGGAGGGAGCTGGCTGCTCCTGGGGAACAGTCCAGGCCTAAGTGGTCCTGTTTGGGGGTAAGGAAAGGTGGGGGAGAGGGCTGGGCTGCACTTGGTGCCCCCTCCCTAGGTGCACTTGCTCCCAGGGCTCTGCATCATTACTCCATTAGCGCCTTGTAGGGTTGACAAATGAAGGATAATTAATATCCGTGAGGGAAACAGATGTTGAGGTAATTCGCTCCCGCTGCGCCTTTGCAACAGCATCTCTTAACTCACCCGAGAGTGTGGCAGGACCACAGGGCCTCTGTGTGCCCTTGGTCGGAGGTGATGGAGCCAGCAGGACAGGGTGGGCTCCTGCTGGGCCTGCCACTAGGGAGGGGACGCCCCTGCACCAAGAGGGGCAGCCGGAAGAGTCTCCCACTGCTTGTCATTGGGAAGTTCATTTCAGCCTGTGTCCCGCCTTGGTGCCTCCTGCTGAACTGTCAACCCATGCTTTCCTGCTTCACAGGGGAGTGTGATCAGCTGGCAAGGCCCAGCCCAAGGAAGGATGGGCCAGGCTTCCCACTGCTGCCCACCCTGCCCCTGCCTTTCTTGAGCCCGAGAAGCTGCTGTAGCCCTACTAGCTCTGGGTGATCCTCTGTAAGCTGTCACCCCATTGGGAGGGTGAGAGTGTGTGGAGTCACGCCTGGGTTCAGTTCCCAGGTCTGCTACTCCTTGACTCAGCACCCCTGATGAGTCACTTTTGGAGCCTCAGTTTTACCATCTGTAAAGTGGGTATACTCATGCATGTGACTTACAACTAGAAAGCATGACATCTGGGTACCACTTCAGTTGGTGAAAGAAGGTAATAGGGTGAGTCCATTCATTCAAAAAATGTTTATTATTATTTACCTGATGCTGAGCTCTATGATGGCTACTCACATGAACAAAATGGATATTATCCCTGCCCTCACGGAGGGTACAATTTAGCTAGGAAGAGAAACCAAGATCAAGATAACAGACAAACTAAAAGATTCAAAATGAGATGACTGCTATGCAGGAAATAGGATGTTGCAACAGGGGAGTTGAAGTCTTGGAGAAGGTGCAGACGGATAGGGTGCAGGGCCCAGGCAGAGGCTGCACTAGATAGAGTTTCACCTTTAGGAGCCATTGAAAAGAGGCCTCCCAGGGAGGCCAGAGCAGATTATTGGGATGATTGGCAGTCACACGTGTGAGTCACATGTGCACAGGCTCAGAAACATCCACTGGCTTAATGCACATCCTCCCCAGAGATCACCCACTTTTCATCCTGTCACCCTCACTGCAGGGTGACCAGTAGGGGCATCCTACCTGGGGCCAGGGCTGGGCTCCCCCCTCTAGGGGTTGAGGCTTGACAGGAACAGGCCAGCTTCTCATCTCTTCAGAAGAAAAACAGTAGGGGCCTGGTGAGCCTGTGATGTCAGCAGGTGGTAAGATCAGGGAGCAAGAATGGGCAGGTGGTCAGCAGCTGGCAGCTGGGGACTGATCACAGGTGTTCTGTCCAGGTGGCTCAGGGGGCTACAGGAGGTGTCAGTGGGCTTGTTTGGCTCTAAGAAAGAAGGAGCCAGGGAAGGATGGAAGCCCCCTCCCACCACCACTGCCCCTCTCCACAGGCCTACCTCCCTCCCCTTAAAAAACAAAACTTTTTATTTTGAATTACAGTCGTATAGAAAATTGCAAAATAGGTCACTGAATCACCGGTGCCCCTCACCCAACTTTCCCACTGATGTATCTTGTTTAACCACCCAGCTGTCTTCTCCCCTCGCAGCAGCTTTATATTCAGGGCAGACTTACCCCTGAGAGCTTTAATCTGGAAACCACGCAAATGGCCACTAATAGGCCATGGTCTGCTAACTGGAGACTAGCTGAGCACAAAGCAGTGTATCGGTGGGGTGGAATACTACACAGCAACGCAAAGGAACACACTGATCCAGGCAGCACCGCGGAGCAATCTTATTGACGCTGTGTTGTGTGAAAGGGGCCAGGCCGGGGAGGAAGCCGCACTCAAGAGAGTTGGGAACCAGGGAAAAGCTAATCCAGGCCACGGAAGTCGGAATGTGGTTAACCCGAGTGGGGGGTGGTATCGTAAGTGTGGGGTCAAGGTGGTTACTCAGGTATACACATGAGAAAAATTTCATCAAGTTATGTGCACTTTACTGTATATAAGGTAGACTTCCATTTTAAAATAAAAATTTTAAACCCAATGAAGTAAACAGAAAGCCAAACACCTCTGCTCCCCTCAACTGGAATGAATAGTTATTAGTATCCTGATATGTTTGTAGTCAGCCTTTTTTTTTTTTTAGAGACAGAGTCTCACTTTATCGCCCTTGGTAGAGTGCCGTGGAGTCACACAGTTCACAGCAACCTCCAACTCCTGGGCGTAGGCAATTCTCTTGCTTCGGCCTCCCAAGTAGCTGGGACCACAGGCGCCCGCCACAACACCTGGCTATTTTTTGTTGCAGCCATCAGTTGTTTGGTGGGCTCAGGCCTGATTCGAACACGCCAGCTCAGGTGTGTGTGGCTGGCGCCTTAGCTGCTTGAGCCACAGGCGCCGAGCCCTTCATTATTTTTTTAAGGAAATATAACTTGCAGACAGAGCAAGGACTTCACTCGTCTAACCCCAGTCTACTCCCTCCCTACAGAGGCAAGCACCGTGTTCCCTCCCTCGGGCGTATTTTAAATTTCTACACATGGAAGACTCCAAACCAGTATGGAGTATTTCTATGGGTTTACTTATCAAAGTGGCCGCATACTGAAGTGGTTTTGCAGTGTGGTCTGCTCCCTTCCCGCACGCCACTGAGCCATGCGTGCCCAGTTCTACCTCCATCTTTTTGATGGCTCTGAAGTATTCCGTTGGGTGCACCAGCCACTGCTCATGTACCCGTCCCTTTGATGACATTTATATTGTTTCTACTTTTTTGCTATGTAATTCACTCTTGTGAGAGTACAAACCCGGGAGTGCCCTTGCGGGAGGGTCTCCGGCTGGGTCCCTAGAATGCTTTTCTGGGACCCCTGCTCCCACCATTCCTCCCCGCCCCCCGCCCCGCCTTGGACAGACACGGTCTCTCTGTCGCCCCCAGGTGGTCAAGGTGGTGGGCAGCAACATCTCCCACAAGCTGCGCCTGTCCCGGGTGAAGCCCACGGACGAAGGCACCTACGAGTGCCGCGTCATTGACTTCAGCGACGGCAAGGCTCGGCACCACAAGGTCAAGGCCTATCTGCGGGTGCAGCCGGGAGAGAACTCCGTCCTGCACCTGCCCGAAGCCCCTCCCGCCGCGCCCGCACCCCCACCCCCCAAGCCCGGCAAGGAGCTGAGGAAGCGCTCGGTGGACCAGGAGGCCTGCAGCCTCTAGACTGCTGTCCCGCCCCACGCTGTACAGAGTGCATGAGGAGCCGCTGGCCCGCCGGGGACCGGACTGCCTGCGCCCAGCCGCCTCCCCACCCCCGGGCTGCCCGTGGCCACCGCGTCGTCGGCCCTCTGCCCAGAACCCCTTGCTCAGCATGTAAGCCCCACCCTGCCTTTCAGACCCCTGCGGTGACCTGGCTCGGAGAAGGTGGCCCTGGGCACCAACGGAACGACCGCCCTGAACTCTGGGGCGGCAGTCACGCCAGGGCCCGGGCTGCCCTCCCTTTTCTGTCACCAGCTTCCGTGGAGTCCAGTGTTTTGCTTTGCTTGCTTGTCCCCACCCTGACCTGAGCCGGGGCCTCCCAGCCTTACCTCCCTCCTTTCCACCAGCCCCTGCTTGGACCTGGGGGTGTGGACAGTGGCCCCTCCCAGGAGGCGGACTTGAGTCTTCTGAGCGGAACTAAGGCCTGGGGTGCAGAGCTCCCAGGAGGGCCTTTCTGGGCCGCGGCCATCCGCGGGGTTGCCCACAGGAGCCCTGGGAGGAGAGGATGCCCCCTTGCCTCCTGGTAGGTCCCTCTTGCTCAGCCTTTTTACACCTAAAAACAGCTCCCATCTGACCAGCCATGGATGCTGGGGATGGGGAACCTCTGCCCTGGCACTCAGCAAGTCAGAGGGAGGGCCCTGCGCCTCTGACCCACCGCCCCATGCAGAGTTTTGCACCAGCAGGACCCCTTCATGGGTCTTCTAGGCTCTCCCAGGAGCCCCCCTCTGCCAGCCCCCGATGTTCCAGCCCTCTCTTGGGGCCCATGCCAAGACCACCCAAGTTCCTGGGGCTGTTGGGAGCTATGGGCCCCTACCAACTCCCTCACCATTCCCGATCAGGGGTACACCCACCCTCTGGTGATTTGTAAATATTTCTATTGCATCCGGCACCCCCTCGAACTGGCTCCAACCTCTGGCCACCCCTCAATAATGGAGTGGGGGAGGTGGGAGAGGTTGAGGGCTTTGCCTTGGGGTGTGTGGGGTGCCCTATAAACATGATCTAATCCGTGACTACCAGTCAACCTGAATAAAGCGGTTTAAAAAACCCTGGGGGCAGTGTCTTTCTGGGGCATCTGTGCCTAGGAGCGGGACAGCAGAAGTAGAGGTGCTCCACACCCACCTCCCTTGAAGCTGCTGGGCCTGCTCTACCCTCCAGCCCCCAGCAGGGCTGGGTCCAGCACGGAGAGCTGGGGGGCAGCACAGGGGAGGGTGACAGACAACCAGCCTTTGTTCAGCTGTAAGCTGGTTACCAAGCACTTGAATTATTCTTTGATTCTGAGATAACCACACCCACAGAAGAGTGCACAAAACACGTTTACACAGTCCTGTGAATAATAATAAATGAAGCAAATACGTGTGTAGCCACCACCTACCAAACCTCAAGAGCACAGTCCACCCCCACAGCCTCTGTGTCTTCCTGCTCAGACCCCCCCTTCCCTCTCAGAGGCAGACGCCATCCTGCCTTTGAAGGTAATGCCATTCTTTTTTTTTTTTTGAGACAGTGTCACTATGTCGCCCTTGGTCAAGTGCTATGACAACACAGCTCACAGCAACCTCAAACTCTTAGGCTTAAGCGATTCTCTTGTGTAAGCCTCCCAGGTAGCTGGGACTAGAGGTGCCCGCCACGCCTGGCTTTTTGTTGTTGTTGTTGTTTAGCAGGCCCTGGCCAGTTTGAACCTGCCAGCTCCGATGTATGTGGCCAGTGCCCTAACCACTGAGCTATGGGCACTAAGCCAGTAATGCCATTCTTTTTTTTTTGTAGAGACAGAGTCTCACTTTATTGCCCTCGGTACAGTGCCGTGGCGTTACACAGCTCACAGCAAACTCCAACTCCTGGGCTTAGGCGATTCTCTTGTCTCAACCTCCCGAGTAACTGGGACTACAGGCGCCCGCCACAACGCCTGGCTACATTCTTTTTTTTTTTTTTTTTTTTGAGACAGAGTCTCACTATGTCACCCTGGGTAGAGTGCTGTGGCATCACAGCTCACAGTAACCTCAAATTCTTGGGCTTAAGCAATTCTCTTGCCTCAGCCTCCCAAGTAGCTGGGATTACAGTAGCTGGGACTCACCACAATGCCTGGCAATTTTTTTTTTTTGCAGTTTTTGGCTGGGCTGGGTTTGAACCCACCACCTCTGGCATATGGGGCCAGCACCCTACTCCTTTGAGCCACAGGCACTGCCCTGGCTATTTTTTTTTGGCTGCAGTTGTTGTTTGGCAGGCCCGGGCTGGATTTGAACCCGCCAGCTCTGGTGTATGTGGCTGGTGCCCTAGCCACTGAGCTATAGGTCCTGAGCCAGTAATGCCATTCTTAATGCTGTTTTTATATTCTTCCTACCTATGTGTATGTCATTTTATTTATTTTTATTTTTTTATTTTTTTTTAGAGACAGAGCCTCAAGCTGTTGCCCTGGGTAGACTGCCATGGCATCACAGCTCACAGCAACCTCCAACTCCTGGGCGCCAGCGAGTCTCCTGCCTCTGCCTCCCAAGTAGCTGGGACTACAGGCGCCCGCCACAACGCCCGGCCATTTTTTGGTTGCAGCCGTCATTGTTTGGCCGGCCAGGTTGGATTCGAACCCGCCAGCTCAGGTGTATGTGGCTGGTGCCTTAGCCACATGAGCCACAGGCGCTGAGCCGTGTGTGTCATTTTAAACAACACGTAGTAGAACCTCCATAGCTGACCACCTCCCTACACCGACGACCTCCGTAAGTTGACCTAATTTTCAAGACCAGACACGCACCACGTGCACATATCAATACAGTAGGCCTAGTTCCTTAGTTTGACCACACGTAGAGGTGACCAGTTTGTTAAGTCCCTTGGGCGGTCAACTTACAGAGGTTCTACTGTCGCGGAGTCTTGTTCATTGTGTGGAACTGTGTATGCGCGGAGCCACGCTGCACCTGTTGTTCATGCACTATTATATTTGTGAGATGAGTCCGTGTTGCATGTGTCTGTAATTTGCTCACTTTTATTGCTGTGTGATATTTACCTGTGGGACTGTCCCTCAGCGTATCTATTTACGCTGTCATCCTACCGCTGACAAGCATCTGGAGGGTGCCCCTGACTGAACACTGTTGCCAACAACCCTGGTACAAGCACCCTAGTCCGATCTCTCCGTGGGCATGAGCACGTGGTTGTTGGGAGTGGATTTGTGAGGCTGGAGGATTAGGCACTTTATTTCGAGATCTCACCTTCTCCTGTGAAGTATGGGCATCCCCTTATTATAGTTAAGAGAACAGGCTCAGAGGTCACGTGGTTGTTGAACTCAAACCTCCCCTATCCCTAAAGCCTCTCTGGCTTGGACATGCCCCTCCCCTACCTCTTGCCATGCCCTGGGCTCTGGACTGCCCCTGGCCCATCACAGCACAGGGGCCTACCCGCCATGGTCCTGCTGAGAAGCTGCCTGAGGACATGTTGAATCAGGGCTCTCAGGTCAAGCCCTCATAGCCTGTGTCACCAGCTGGTCCCTCCTCTGTGCACCTGGAGACTGGGAACTGTTGAAATGATGATTAATGCTGGCCTTGGTTCTCTAGACCCCAAGCCTTATGCACCGCAGCAGCCCCAAAGCAGGTGTTGCATCCTCAGCTTTCGGAAGAGGACACTGAGGTTCAGAGGAGGGTGGGTTGGCGGATGGATGGATGAGGTCATGAATAAACCGGGCTGTGAAAGCAGGTAGGGTTCTGGACCTGCTGCAGAAGCCAGGTGTGCCAGGGCTGGATGGGCTATGACCAGTGGCCCTCTCAGTCCAGTGGCTAGCCTTTATTCAACAAATTATGATCCCTTCCACAAATGTTCAAGTGCAAGGACAGCCCTGGAAGGCCTTGTCCCCTCTGAGAGTGTCTGAGAGGGTTTAACTTAAGGTCGAGTGGTAGCAGTACTCACCAGTCCTGAGCACCTACTATGTGCCAGGCACTAGTGAAGGGCTTTCCACAGGAAGGTCTGAGATTCCACAGGGTCACATCTAACCCTCCCAAGGGCCTATGTCCCATCTCTCAGCACCTCCTCCCCTTCGCTCCACTGGGAAGACACAGGTAGGGAGAGGAGAGTGCCCTCCCTTTGCCCATCTTTGCTGTGTGGCTTCAGGCCAGGCTCTTTGCCTCTCTGAGCTTCAGTTCCCTTTTCTGTATAACAAGGATGTTGCTGGGAAATATGCAAATCACAACCACAGTGAGATACTATTGTGTAAGTGCATGAAGATACACTCTAGAATGGCTAGGAAAAGGTTTAGTAAGTGCTAGCAAGGATGTGGAGAAACTGGAACCCTCATTCACTGCTTATGGGAATGGAACATGATGCAGCTGCTTTGGAAAAGTCTGGCATTTCCTCCCAATGCTGAACATGGAGTTACACGTGACCCAGCAATTACACTCCTATGGATCTCCCCACGAGAACTCAAAACAGACCTCCACATGAGAACTTGTATATGAATGTTTATAGCAGCATTAATCACGGTAGCCTCAAAGTGGAAACAACCCAAATGTCCATCAGCTGATCAATGGTCAAATAAAATCTGGGATATTCAGACAGTGGGATATTATTTGACAATAAAAAGGAGAAGCATTCTCACACAGGCCACACCATGTAAGGACCTTGAGAAAATTGTGCTAAGAAAGCAGCCAGACACACAGAGCCACAGATTTCATGATTCTATTTATATGAAATGCCCAGAACAGGCAAACGCATAGAGAAAGAAATCAGACTGATGGCTGCTGGGGCCAGGGGAGAGAACAGGGCAAGTGATGGAATGTTCTAAAATTGATTGTGGTGATGGTTGCACAACTATGTAAATACGGGCAGTGCCTGTGGCTCAACAAGTAGGGCACTGGCCCCATATACTGGGGGTGGCAGGTTCAAGCCCGGCCCCAGCCCGAACTGCAAAAAAAAAAACAAAACAACTATGTAAATACACAAAAGCCACTGACTATGTACTTTATTTATTTATTTATTTATTTATTTATTTATTTATTTATTTATTTATTTTTGAGACTGAGTCTCACTCTGTTGCCCTGGTAGAGTGCCATGGCATCATTGTTGCTTGAGCAACATCATTGTTGCAAGCCTCTGGACTCAGCCTCCCAAGTAGCTGAGACTACAAGTGCCTGCTACAACGCTGGGCTAGTTGAATGCATACTCAGTGTTTTTCAACCTTTTTCATCTCATGGCACACTTGAACTTACAGTTCAACTTTTGCAGCACACTTAAATTATGTTGATCAAAAAAAAAAAGAGTAAGTGTGTAATCCTAGCAGTCTGGCAGGCAGATTGCTTGAGCTCAGGAATTCCAGACCAGCCTGAGCAAGGGCGAGACCTCATCTCTACTAAAAATAGGAAAAATAGCCGGGCAGTGGTGGGTACCTGTAGTCCCACTACTCTGGAGGCTGAGGCAAGAGAATTGCTTAAGCCCAAGAGTTGGAGGTTGCTGGGAGCTATGACGCCATGGCACTCCACTCAATGTATCAGAGTGAGATTCTGTCTCAAAAGAAAAAAAAAAAAGAGTAAAAAAGAGAATATACTTACTGTGCTTTGAACTTCTTCCAAAAATTATTTAATTAATTATCTAAAAATTTGGTAGCACACCAGTAGAAAATCACTACCCTAATTGAATGGTGAATTGTGTGGTACATGAATGAGATCTCAATAAAGCTGTTCAAAGAAACAAGACGCTCCTAACAACAGCACAGTGCCACCCACCCAACCAGGCCCATGGGAGGCACTCAGCAAATTCCAGCTCATATTAATATTGCTGTGATTTTTATGTGAAGCCAGAGCAAAGTTGTGCTTGACCTCAGGGAATAGCTGGCAGGGAGTGGTAGTGAGGGGCTGTAGAGAAACATGAGGCTGGAGGAGGGAAGTTCCTAAAAAGGGGTACCCAGGCTCTGCTTGGAAGGCTCAGAGACACTTCAGTGCACCCCCAGGGTAGTTGCAGGCCACTTCCCCCTTTATGCTCAGCTTAAGAATAGAATGGGGTAGGGCGGCACTCGTAGCTCTGTGGGTAGGGCGCCGGCCACATACTCCGAGGCTGGCTGGTTCGAATCCAGCCTGGGCCAGCTAAAACAACAACGTCAACTGCAACAACAAAAACAGCCAGGTGGAGTGGCGGGCATCTGCAGTCCCAGCTACTTGGGAGGCCGAGGCAAGAGAATCACTTAAGCCCAAGAGTTTGAGGTTGCTGTGAGCTGTGACACCATGACACTCTACCCAGGGTGACAGCTTGAGACTCTGTCTCAAAAAAAAAAAACAAAGAAAAAGAATAGCATGGGGGAGGGGAGTTTCTTATACGTTCATATGTCCAGACCCGCCCCGCCTCTTGCCAGCATCTGCCATCAGCTGATGACCCCAAGATAACATATATTGGTGTGGCTCGGCATCTGTGGCTCAACTGGCTAAGGCGCCAGCCATGTACACCTGAGCTGGTGGGTTCGAATCCAGCCTGGGCCCACCAAACAACAATGATGCAACCAAAAAATGGCCAGGTGTTGTGGTGGGCGCCTGTGGTCCCAGCTACTTGGGAGGCGGAGGCAGGAGACTCGCTTGAGCCCAGAAATTGGAGGTTGCTGTGAGCTGTGATGCCACAGCACTCTATCCAGGGTGACAGCTTGAGGCTCTGTCTCAAAAAATATATATATATATATATTGGTGATGGTCATGGTCCATATGGTTTTTTAAAAGATTTATTTATTTATTTACTTATTTATTTTCAGAGATAAGATCTTGTGTTGCCCAGGTTGGAATGCAGTGACACAATCATAGCTCACTGCAACCTCAAAATCCTGGCCTCAAGTGATCCTCCCACCTGGGCCTCCCAAAGTGCTGGGATTATAGGTGTAAGCTACCATGCCTGACCCACATGGGTTTTTTTTATTGTTGTAGAATATCTCATTATATAGACCTGTGGTTCTCTTTTTTTTTTTTTGCTATTTTTGGCCGGGGCTGGGCTTGAACCTGCTACCTCCAGCATATGGGGTCAGCACCCTACTCCTTTGAGCCACAGGCACTGCCCAGACCTGTGGTTCTCAACCTTCCTAATGCCACAGCCCTGTAATACAGTTCCTGTGGGTTGTAACCCATAGGTGGCTGCTGATATACACAAATGATGATTTATTTAGCCAGGTCCCAGTAATGAACTTTTAGCTTGTTTCCAATCTTGCACTATTATAAGCAATGTTACAATGAAATTTTTTAGAACATAAATTTGTTTGTACATATGTAAATATAGTTGTAGGATAAATATCTGGAAGTTAGAACTGATGGGTCAAAGAGTTTGTGTGTTTTCAATTTCAGTAAATATTCCCAAATTATTCTCCACAGAAATGAGGCCAATTTATACTCCTCCAAGCTGTGGGTGAGGCCTTGCACCTGGCCCTGTCCCCCAGGCTTGCCAACCCCATAATATCAAGCATGTCAATCTGTCAATCTATTGGTTAAATAGGACCTGAGCATGGCTTCAATTTGCATTTTTCTTATTTTTCTTATGGGGGAGACTGAGCATCTTTTTGCTTGTTGAAGAACCATTTGTGCTCCTTTTCCTGTGAATGGATGGCTCATAATCTCTGCCCGTTTTCCTGTTGACTTGTTGATTGTCATCTTATTGATTTGTAGTTGCTCTTTATGAGATGAATTGCAAATATTTTTCTTAGTCTTTTTTTTTTTTTTACCTTTTGCTTGTTGCCTTTGCTCTTAGTGCTTTTTTTTTGACAAGTGAAATATACAGGGTCCTAATTTTATTGCTTTCTAGATTTTTTTACTTTTTCTACATCATCTCAACACCATTTATTCCCCCCTCCACTAATTTGAAATGCCATGATGATTGTATTCCAACCTCTCACACGTATATGAACTACTTCTCAACTTCCTCCCTCCTTCCCTGCCTCCCTCCCTTCTTTCCTTCTTTTCTTCCTTTCTTCCTTTTTTAAATTAAAAAAAATTTTTTTTATATAGACAGAGTCTCACTTTGTCGCCCTCGGTAGAGTACCGTGGCGTCACACAGCTCACAGCAAACTCCAACTCCTGGGCTTAGGCGATTCCCCTGCCTCAGCCTCCCGAGTAGCTGGGACTACAGGCGTCTGCCACAACGCCCGGCTATTTTTTTGTTGCAGTTTGGCCAGGGCTGGGTTTGAACCCACCACCCTCAGTATATGGGGCCAACGCCCTCCTCATTGAGCCACAGGCACCGCCCACTTCTTCCTTTTTTTTTTTTGATACAGAGTGGTACTCTTTGCCCTAGGTAGGGTGCTGTGGTGTCATAACTCAGAGCAACCTCAAACCTGGGCTCAAGGAATCCTCCCATCTCAGCCTCCCAAGTAGCTGGGACTACAGGTGCCTGCCATAATGCCTGGCTATTATTAGAGATGGGGGTTTCCTTCCTGCTTCCCTCGAGTTGGTCTCGAACTCCTGAGCTCAATCAATCCACCTGCCTCTGCCTTCCAGAGTGCTAGGATTACAGGTGTGAGCCACTGTGCCCAGCCTCCAGCTATTTTATTGAATTTTTATTGCTTGTAGCAGTTTTTCACTTGAGTCTATCCTCCCTCACCAAGTAAATGATACCTACAAGTAAGATACCTACAAGTACTACGTACTTTCTATCTTTTGTCTAATCTCATTGGCCAGTATTCCCAAGACATTCCCAAGAATGTTAAATGATGGACTTGCTAGAGAACATCTTTGTCTTGCTTTCCAGTTTACTATGAATGCTTCCTTTATTTCCAAGGCTGAATATACATCTGGAGTGTCTTGTGAATGTTGTAGGAGGCTCAAACCTTATTGATGAGGCACCCAAACACTCCAGTATGAATGTTCATTTCAAGTTGGCACCATCCAAGCCAAGTTCCAGGAATATGCCTGCACCACCTTCCCCCCAAAGAAAAAAATTCTGGAGTGATGCTAAATGCCTTCCTTTCGTTACTTTTAGGCACAGCTCTGGAAGCCAACAAGTTCCATTTACAGCATGGGCTTTGGGGTCCTAAAGTCACAGGTTCAAATCCCAGCCCTCCTATGTCTGCAGTATATGACATAGGTCTACCTTCTCTCCTTGAACCTCGAAGTTACCTTTGAAAATCGAAGGGGTGGCTCGGCGCCTGTGGCTCAAGCGGCTAAGGCGCCAGCCACGTACACCTGAGCTGGTGGGTTCAAATCCAGGCCGGGCTCGCCAAACAACAATGACGGCTGCAGCCAAAAAATGGCCGGGCGTTGTGGCGGGCGCCTGTAGTCCCAGGGAGGACTTGGGAGGCGGAGGCAGGAGACTCGCTTGAGCCCAGGAATTGGAGGTTGCTGTGAGCTGTGATGCCACTGCACTCTATCCAGGGTGACAGCTTGAGGCTCTGTCTCAAAAAAAAAAA
>CAUYRH010033121.1:0-11523 GCA_963574655.1 Perodicticus potto | reverse complement strand
TTGAGCCACAGGCGCCGAGCCTTAGCTCTCTTTTCATTGCCTGCTCGAATCTCCTTTAGTGAGATATGGAATGCATATGAATATGTCAGCTTATATCTCATTTTTCCTAAATTTATGATAATTGTGCTTTTAAGTTCCATGCTAAAAGAAGAAAAACAATTCCCCAGCGTTGTTTATATTTGCTTTTGCCTGACTAATGGCAGTGGTATAACATGGCCCTGGCCAGTGCTTGGGGCAGGCTGCCAAGTACACACAGACAGGCCAAATGTCAGCAAAGATAAGCAAGTTACAATGGATGGTCTGTAGTTGCCCCAGATACGTGTATGAAGTAATTCTTCAAAATAAAAGAAATTCACTGAAGGGAAGTACACCTTATATTTATAAATTTTTCCTTAGTTATTGGTATTTTCTTATGAAATTTCAGGAATATCCTGCTGGGTATTTGTGCGTGTTGGGCATCTTTTCGGTTCACCTGCCCAGTTGATTGATTCATGTAAGGGCCAAAAGTCTCAAGGAGACACAGACTTGACTCCCTCTGTTGCTCACCAAGGCAACCAGGAAGCTTGATTAACAGCTTGCTTTCAAATTGGTGATCAATATTGCTACATTAACTTGGCAACAAATTAAAAACTACTGTTAAGAAATAATAGAGTGTTTTTAAAAATAACCAAGCTTTAGTTCAACAACCTGAGATGCAGAACCGTGGCTATAATTACAATAACACCCCAAAGGACTTGACTTCTTAATAAAGATGTATTGAAGTATTTTAACGAGAATGTTTTAACAAACTAGTCTCTGCAACTTTTACGTAGTTTGTTTTTAAAGTATGTTAACTTAGTTTGGGAGATTTTAAAACATATGTTAATATCTTCCATGATCCTGTGTACGTTCACATTGAATGTCATATTTCAATCTCCTTCCTCATCTAAAACTTTGAGATGATAAATTCTGAGGATGTAGAAAGCTCATTATATTCCTTCTTGTCTGACAACCTACCCAGATTGTTCATAAAATAGAAAATATTATTAATCATCACAGCAGTGATGTTCAGTTTACAACAGATGCTTCATAAAAATGGCAAAATTATTCATCTATACATGTTATCTGTAATGTAGGCATATTGTGTCTGAGACGTCAGAAAAAAATTTCAAAAGCATTTTTATTTACAACATATCTGTTCGTAGTGTTCTATTAATATATTGTATGTTGTTATGCTGATGGATGTATTATCTACAAACACTAAATTACACAGAAATGACAGTGTAAAGAAGATGAAAACAAAGCTTGCATCCTAGGCCAGAATCCAGGCCTATTCCCTACTTCACTTACCATAGCTAAGCAAGGGGGAAAAAGATTCTAGAAGAATTTGGAAAGAGAAATGTAATTTTAGTCATTGTGGTTGGAAGGGACATTCATTGTATAATTAAAAATTCCAAAGTGTACAGGGAAGGCAGAATGCCACACTATTTGGTGCCTAATATAACACATTATTATAAAGTAAAGCAATTTCATTTTTGGAACAGGAGAACTCCAAAACTGTGAAACAAACACTTGCCTTTGGAGGTCTGTCTGAGCCTTAACTTCAAGAACATGAGGTGAAGGTGTAAAATAGAAAACTCTGCCTTCCCTGAGCCAAACATTCACTTTTCTGATGCCTACATTCAATGTTGGCCCTGGAAAGATGTCTCGTCTTTTATTCTGAAGTCTGCGAGCAGCAGACTCAGAGTGAAGGGGATGAGGTCAGCCACGGTCCCTGTGTGTATGGTCTATAGACGGTCGTCCATTCATCATGGGGCTCACTTTATCCCAGGTTCACCATTGATTTCCTGTGGCAGCTTTGGATAAGTTAATTTTCCCTGAAGCTCATTGTTATTATTACTAGGGGGTAATGGAACTAAGAAGTCAGTTGAAAGTAGGACATTGCTTCTTTATTAATAGACACCCCATACTAATGCACCAGGCCAACAACTGGCACACTGCAATCCAGGGGACAGGTGCAGCCCAACACCTGTGTCTGCAAACGCACTTTTATCGAAACAGCCACTCCTTACACATTTACGGTGCATCTTAGAAGGGTACAGGTGAAACTTACTAAAGGTAGAATATAAATGTCTATTCACAATAACTAATAAAATGCCATAAATGCTATGTCAACCAGTTCGATGAAAATATTTCAGATTGTATATAAAACCAACACATTGTACCCCATGATTACATTTATGTAAACACACACACACACACACACACAAACCTCGAATCCTGCTATATATTAAAAGAATAAGCTTAAAAAATAATAATTAAAAAAAAAGTAGAAAAACTAGTCAGGCACACACCTTTAGTCCTAGCTATTTGGGAGGCTGAGGCAAGGGGATTGCTTGAGCCCAAGAGTTTGAGGTTGATGTGAGCTAGGATGCCACGTAACTCTACCAAGGGCACAGAGTAAGACTCTGTCTCAAAAAAGAAAAAAAATTGCAGGATATCAGTATTTGAAGGTGGGGAAGGGTACCAAGGGTTTATTATACTATTCTCTTTACCTTTTGTAAGTTTGAATTTTTTCCTAACGAGTCTTCAATTTTTCAGTCTAATTCATTTTCGGAACATCACTTTAGCTAACACATTAAAGCACCATTCTCCCTGGGATGGAAGGCTCACTGAAATCTCCATCAATCCATCCATCTATCAGTGCTTATTGAGCACCTACTGTGCACCCAACCAGCAGCTCTGAGAGGTCGAGCTTGTTAACAACCATTCCTAATGCAGACTTTGACACTTGAATGCATTTTTTTCCATTTAATCAATTTTGCAAAGCCATGGTCTCAATGAGATTCTCATTTGAGGTTAGCACAGAGAGACTGTTCAATGTGTCACTTTTACCTTGTATCAAATCTCAAGTATTTTTAATTAATATGTAGCAACATATAAATGTGGCTTTAATTACTAGTGACAAAAATGAATGGTAATTGATACAATGAAACAGCTCTTTCAGTCTGCCTTGGCCTCAGTACCTCTGCTTTTTCACATTTGTTAAGTACTGCTAAGGCTATTTCTGGGATCCCTCATTACTCCCAAATAAAGAGTCCAGGTTCTGTAATATTTTGGATCTAGCAAAACATTATGGATCTGGAAATCAGAAGATAGGAGCTCATGCCCTAGACTCTGCCAGCAATGAGATGTGTCACTCAAGAGATTCTCTCTCTGCTCAGAGGCTTGGTTTCCCCATGAAGAAAATAGGGGTAACTATATCTGTCACATATTTTACGGCAGTTATACAAATTATACCTGCCCCCGTGTTATAGGGACCAAGCAAAAATACACAAGATGTGTGGGGAAGAATCTTTAGTAATTTGAGAGGCAGGGAGTGAGTAAGTTAAAGACACCTACGACCTTCCTCGTCTTCATGAAGCAAAACTATGTCCTGACAGAAACCCTTGCTGGGCCACCCTCAGAGTCTTTTGGAAACTAGAGATCTAACCATCTTCCCTGGGATCCTGAAGTGCAGGCATGTGGAAGGATGAACAGAAGCTCTTAGGGTGATATGTGGATGGTCTTGACTCTGACACTATTTCTCAACTGCATTCTTCAACTCATCTGCTGGTGACAGTGACCCACTGCGGCACTGTGACTTGGCTGTAGGGAGGACTGTCTCACTCAACAGGGCTTGCCAGAGTCTTCAGGGGGGTGTTTGTATGAGTTTCCCTTGGCAGCACCTCTCCAGGACTCTGTTATTGTGTGATACCAAGGCAACCGCTGGGAAATATCCAAGTGAGATCTGCCTTCCCAGCCCTCCCCACGTATGTGACAACAGTGTGTTCCAGCAAATGCTTAAATGGTCACCCCATGACCATTCTCCACCGACGAGGAAGATGCAATGGTCCAGATAAGGAAAGAAAAAGAAGAACAGAAAGGAAGAAAATGAATACCATGCTGAACAGGGTCCAAGTGGCCCGTAGGAGGACTGGGAGGTTATTAGGTGGCCCTCCTTGCAGTGTCGAGCTAATCAAGTGGCCAGGAACCGTCTCTAAAGACTTTCCCTAGAAAACTCAAGCCCTAACAGAACAGTAGGTAGGTAAGTGGCCTCAGACCTTCCAGTCGATGGGTCTAGAATTAAAGCCCACATTTGTGGGTGAGCCCTGTCTTGAGTGGAGCCCCAGTTTGCTCACTACAGGGCTTCCCACCATTGCCCTGGCTACACCCACCAACCCCTCACCACTCTTACTGAGCCCTCCAGCTCCTCTGTCCCTCCTTTCTCAACATGCCTGACAGAGTGAGGCCATTCCTTCCACCTCCACGACTCTGAATTTCCATTATTTCTACTAAAAGGGAGCAAATCTTTACCCCTCCCCCTGCCCCTTCCTCTTATTCTCAATTAAGACTTGAAAAACCACCAAACTGGAGGAGACCTAAGAGCCCAAATGGTCCATTACAGCCCCTTGGTTCTGGTCAGCTCAGATCAGAGATTTCTCCACTCACCCCTCAAATGTTACTAATTCATTTGTTAATAACTCCAAATGTTTCTGTTTAGCTTCTCTCCCTGGATTTTGAGTACACACTGAGCAGTATGACAGTGACAGCTGTGATCTGGGCATTTGGAGAACTCCAGGTTCCACATTGCAAGATGGGGTGATGGATGGGCCCCCAAAATAAAGCCCATCTGATGACCTGGAATAAAAGGCAGGGGGCAGCTGAGTCCCCGTCCCACTTGCACGGCAGCACACTCCTGGCTCCTGGGGGGCGGGGGGCGAACAGAACTGTGTAGTCAGAGACCCAGTGAGAGTTGGAGGCAGCCTCATGTGCTGACAAGCCTGGGGTCAACCTCTGCCCAAACACCCACCGGCACGTCACATGGGGGAGACCCACGGTGAGATTTCAATCTCGGACAGATGGCCGATGGGAGGCTTGTGTGAAGCAAAGCAGCCATGGGGCACAGGCAGGTGCACTCTCCAGCTCGTACTCCCGAGCACTCACCTGCCCGGCCCTCACTTCAGGATGAGAGCCGGCGGCCGGCAGAGTTAATTATAGGGGAACCCGGGAGCCCACTTCTGCTGTGGCCTCTCCCCTGTTCCCTTCACACACCAGGAGGGGCTTGGAGACTGCTTTCTTCCCCCGTCACTCCCAAAATAGATGCTCTCCATACAAATGTTGGTTGTAAGTTCTACCATGGAAGAGAACTTTTCCCTTTTATGCGTGTTTTGAAGTTTTTCTCCAAAGATAAATGTCCATGGGGAAAGCTCTCCCCACAGTGGGCTTCAGAGACCTGAGGACAATGAGTGGAAGTGCCCGCTGTTGAATCTTCACACAGCCACACAGACAAACACACAGCGTGCGAAGTCGGCACCCCTCCGCTTCTCTGCGGGCAGCTTCTCCGAACCTGAGCCTTGGAATGGCCATCCCCAACCTCCCCAAAGGATGCAGGCATCGCCCAGCCGGGAGGTGGGGAGACCAGGGGGCCACTTAGTACAGGAGGTCAGAGAAAGCCTGACAGGATAAATGTCTGTGTGGGGACAGGCACAGAGGTGTGGCCTGGGAAGAACGGTTTCACCAAGCTTTTGGTGATGTCTAGGAAAAATGCTGGAATATCATCTCATTAGTAGGAACACTTAATTGCTCCAAAAATCTTATCATGCAAGCATTTTGTCTGGGTTCTGTGGTGAAGACAAAGAAATAGAGGTAGGATCTACCACATGGCTGGCCAAGGAAAAGGACTCATGATTAGGTGAAAACTGAACATCAAACCAGGCAGTCCTATAAGGTCACGGGAAGGTCGGTGTGGCCCAGATCAGAGAGAGCAGCTGTGGAAGAAGGTGAAGCTTCCGAGATAACGTTTGTTTATTTATTTACTACTATGTGCCAGGCCATAATCATCCAAACTCCTCACTTGGCTTGGAGAAAGGCACCATTGTTATCTCCCTTTTACAAATGAATAAAGGACACCTAGAAATATTAAGTAAGTCATCAAGGGCCAGCTAAGCCATGACGGAATTCACTATCACCCAAGCCCATCTGACGCTAACGCCTGTTTTCCTAACCACCCTTTTATTATCAGTGGGCCTCCCATAATGTCAGCCACTCGGCAAGAGACACAGAGAGAGAGAGACAGAAGGGAACAGGGGATGGGCTATGGCAAGAGTTAAAGGCAGAAGAGGTCGGGGGCAGACATGCACAGAAGCTGCCCAGCCTATAAGGCAAGTTTCCCTCACTAAAATGACTCTCGTTTTCCCCCTTGAGCTTGTCTTTATTTTCAAGATTTCTCCAAACACATACCCTCACAAATAGCGATCCATTCTGTATTAAAGGGACAGGAGGGGCAGATTTGGAGGACACGTAAAGCAAAAGAATCATAGTTCTTCACTTCCTGCCAGGTGGCATCACCTCACACAGGCGAGGTGGAAGCTGAGGCAACAGTCAGCAGCTCACTCAGGGGCGCCATGAGGATAAGGCAAAAGTGGGTAAGAAATGGGGTCCATGCCCAGGTCTCCTCCACGCCCGCCATGCCCTGCCCAATGTTTCCAACAAGAGGAGCTTCAGAATGCAAGTGACAGCTTGGGAAGATGAATACAGGGCAAAAAGGAGTTGGGAGAGGTGGCCCAGAGACAGACTTCTACAAGGAAGGTGTGGCTTCAGCCAGACTTCAATGTGGCCTCACCCAGGAGGCGTAGTACGAAGGAACAGCAAAGAGAAATTTTAAATCATACTGAAGAGTAGCCGTGATGACAGCGGGAAAGGTCTTGCGTTCTGGGAGGGAGGCACAGTGGCACGGGGCTGTTGGCCTCCCTGACAGGTCAGCAGCCAGGAGGAGAAGCCCCCGCTCCCGGCCACCACCTCCTCGGCCTCCACCAGCCCAGATCAGGACACTTACTCGGCAGTTCTCAGCCTTCTCTTCAAGCTGCCCCGACAGACACTCCTTGTATGCATTACAATGCACCGCTCAAACTTTGCTGAACTCTGTACCCTTTGGGGGTGAAAGTAAAATGCTTTGCCATGTTTAATTGTTGCAGCTATCAATGGAAAGTTTTCACACGGCAAGTGGCATGTGTAAAATGGTCCCCATCGCTCCCCGCGTGCTATCTGTAAACCGGCTTTTTCTCCTACTCCAAAAAGCACATCAGAACACAAGTGAATATGCTCCCCTAGAGAAATCATCTTGCATCTAATTTATTGCAAGATTCACAAGCACCGATTCTTTGACTTGTTATAAGGAAGCACTTGGGATCCCCACTGCACAATGTCAAGGCACCGTGGCTCTGGGCCGCCAGCCAGACCTGTGCCCTTGGTGATCCTCAACTCTCTAGTCTCTGATCCCCTGGGACATTACGCTGACCTCCCTGACCTCTCA
This sequence comes from Perodicticus potto, assembly GCA_963574655.1. NCBI lineage: Eukaryota > Metazoa > Chordata > Mammalia > Primates > Lorisidae > Perodicticus > Perodicticus potto. The sequence continues at coordinate 4,190 of CAUYRH010033121.1, read as the reverse complement.
CCTGCTGGGGTCCTCCCGGCCCCAGCCCCAGCATTCTGGGCTGCAGGGATCCGCCCTCCTGAACAGAATCTCTGCCCTCTTCAGTCCACACATTGGACCTGGCTAATCCCCAACAGCTCCACACACTCCTCCGTGGACACCGATAATAAGGTGGAACATCTCTGCAATGTGTCATGTGGATTATTCACCATCAATGATAAAATGATAAGGGGAGAGGGGCAGAGAACGTGGACAGTCGGACACGGGCACAGAGAAGCTACACAGTCGCTACCAGGAGTGAAGGCGGGAGACGTGCACAGCCAGTTCTTACAGAAGAGTCAACGCAGACTGCAGCTCCCGTCTCCTTTCCCCTCCTCGGGGCTTCAGTGCGGAAGTTCAAATTCACCCTCCGTGTTGGAGGTGAGGCCTAACGGGAGGTGCACGCTGTGGGGTGGATCCTCAGGAACAGCTCAGGGCTGTCCTCACGGCCAGGCCCCCTCGCCTTCCGCTGTGAGGCCGTCTGGTTCATGCTTCGTGTCCAGCCTGCAGAATCATAAGCCAAATAAACCTCTTTTCTTTGTAAATGACTCAGCCTCAGACCTTCCTCTGCAGTGGTTCTCAACCTTCCTAATGCCGCAGTGTATTTTCATTGTTACGAAGGGGTCGCGACCCACAGGTTGAGAAGGGCTGCTCTATAGCAACACAGACAAAGACATCCCCACTTATTATACTCATGCCCCCACCACAACTACTCATTGAACCCCGCCCGACACCCGTGTTGTTCTGCTCCAGCTCCGGATGGTTCCTTTCTCATTTCCCTCACAGAAGTGACGAGATGGGCCGTGTCTAGCTGGATTGCCTTAGTCACACACACCCAATTTGCTTTCACAAGGCTGTCCTCTAACCAAAGTCCAGCAGCCCCACCACACTGCTCCAGTCTCTTTTAGAGGTTCCAGGGAAGAAAATGGGCAAACATCAAGTAGAAGAATTCTGTTTCCAGGAATGACTTTGAGGCTTGGGATTCGGTAGCCTCAGACAGAGGCTTCTTCTGCAAAGAAGTTAGAAATAGGCAACTAGAAGGAATTTAAGAAGTCCCTGACATTAATATTATGTTTATTTCATTCTTACAGGCAAGATAAACCTGGTATAGATTTATCAAAACTTTACAAGACTTTCTGCTGCAATGGCCATATTTTCCCAACTGAATTGACTAACATGGATATACTTCTGGGAAAAAAAGAGGATAGAATATTTGAATTCAGGTAAGGTCTTGATAGGGGGTGGGGGAAAGAACTATATAGTTACTTTTTGAGCACATTTTCCCAACCACACCACACAGGGGGGAATTTCCTAGCATAATCATCATTGTCATGCCCCTCAAATGTTGAATTAACATTTCAGATTTCTACCTTCCACAGCCTTTAAAGGAGGAAGATAAGTGTACTTGCACCAGGACTTATATCATTTGTAGCTTGAAATCAGTCTTGCTTCCTTTTCTTTTATTGATTTTTATGTCTAAGCAGATTTTCCAGATACTCTTTAACTTGATTCTGATTTATGGGCCTCCAGCCATGAAGTTTGAAGACTTAGGTGGACCAGAGACCTGATCAGATGATGAAAAGTACAAGGTTCACACACTAGACTGAAAACCTTTTCAGTTATCTTCTGCCTAATCTGCCTATGTTCACTTGAAAAAAGAACGAACATTTAGCTGACCTGGGTAACAAGCTAATATAAAAGTGAAAGGACTTTTCAATGAGGGAAGAGTTATCTCCAATAATTAAAGATGTTTGCTTAATTGTGAGAAAAATGCAAATTAATTCAGAGAGAAGTAGGTTTATTACTGGACCCTAAAAATGAAGTCAGTCTTGTCATTTTACAGATGCATAAAGTAGGGTTGGAGAGGGAAGTCCCCTTGCCCACCAACAAGGTGCTGTGTGAGTCAAGGATTATGCAATATCCTCCCAGCTGTACATGTTTAGCACCATTCACCCCCGACCCTGTAACATAACCTGTTCACCTTCCATTCACTCAATGTTCACTAAGCACCTATTGTGCACCCAGTAACCATGATGTGATTGCTATCGAGAAAGTTCCTAAATTTAGGGGGAGAAAACCACGAAAACACCAGCTCTGTGAGGACAATGGATTTGAAGATGACCATAGCAAGGAACCCATTTGGAAGATCATTGCAGTGACCTCTGAGGCGGTGATGAGGACCAACAACTGAGATGATACTTACAAGGGAAAAGAAGAGATGGATTCGAGAAACATTTAGCAGGTGAGAAGAATGGCTGATTGATTGGAGGCATGAGGTGATGCAAACAGGAGCTCTGAGCCCCTCCCAAATTCTTTTGTATTGAATGACCAGTCATCAAATAAGAAATAGGATGTAATGAAGAAAGTACACAAGTTATCCAGAATGCAAGGGAGAAAAGAAAAGGAGGGCCACATACGAATGTTCTAAGAGGGGAAAGGATGGGAGACTCTCCAGCTGGAGAAACTGGGAGCATTTCCTTCACAGAAGTAGTCTCTGTAGTGAGTAGAATGGGAAGGGGGGATGGAGGACAAGACGTTCTGGGTAAAGGGCTGCGGTGAGACAAGCAAGAGGAGGGGTGTTTAGGAGATGAAGAGTTGCCCAGTGGAGCTAAAACCGAGGTTGGGGAGGGGGAGACATGGCTGAAAAGAGGGCCAACTTCCAGTGCGGGACCTCTAATGCTGACAGCAAAGGTTTAGATTTAGGTTTAGGGAGAGAGCGAGGCTTTTGGGTAGACTGGTAAGACGATCAGAGCAGAGCTTTCCAAGACATTTCCCCAATTTTCTCATCATTAGTGAGACCTATACGACCCATCATCTGCCTGAGCCTAATTCTTCCACTTTGAAGACTTAAAAATGAATACAAATGAAACTAAACAAAATCCCTTGCACACTTCCTCTGACTGGCCTCTCTCCAAGAGGGCAGATGGGAAGAGGTGGGCATGGATAATGCTTGCCCTTTCACTCTGCATGCTGGTCAAGCTGCCCCCACAGAGCTTCGGGGATGGGTCTCGGATCAACCCATGGACACCAAGGAGAGCTTAATGACCAGAGAAAATGTCCATCCCTAGAGGAAAGGGAAAGCTTTCCAGAGGAGCTGGGTGAGAAGCCGGCCTTCTGGAGTTCTCTTGCAGAGAGGACTTGAGGAGCTGAGAGGTAGTGAGCCTGGATTACCCTACTCTTGGCAGACCCATTACCCTCTCAGGAAGGATCTGGCAGACAGACAGGCACCCAAGGGGCCTGAACAGACTTTCTCACTGTCCACAGCAACCTCTTGGCGCTAAAATGGACCCAACTAGTTGGCACCAGGTTTGTGCAAGTGACACACAGAATTACAAAGGAAAGAAATGAAGGAGAGGGAATGAGCAAACCCCTGGGTCTCCTGCAGAACCAAATGCAGTAAGTGGTACAGAAACAAAACCCGAAGCCAGCAGCCCATGGGGTCCTGACACAGGCTGCACCTCTCATCCCAACTATGGCATTCTTAGGGTCACAAGCCATATGGAATTTCTCTGCTTCTATACTACTGTGATCTCTCTCCTTGATTTAGGACTTCCTGAGGACAAGGACCACCAAATCCACTTATCCCTGGATTCTGTCTAAATGCCAGAATTAGCAAAGGGACTGTTACATAATAGACTAGGAGACAGACAGCCTGGCTGACTCAGACAGGGATCAGGACAGAGCTGGGAAGGAGGGTGACAGCCTCAAACAAGCTATGCCAACAGATTACTGTCTGCCAGTATTGGGTAACTTTAAAGAATTGTGTCTACATAAAATATTCTACTCTAGATCCAATTATATTTATGTGTGCATGGGTGTGATGTGTATATATACACACATATAAACAATTATATATTATATACACATGCACTTATATAAACATTTTCCTTCTGTTCCCCCATTGGGAATTGTTAGTTACAAAAAAAGTACTCTTAGGATTTGACAAAATGATTAAATTATGCTATTTCTTACTCTTTTTTTTGACCAAACTTCAATTGCTGCTTTGGAGTGATTTGTTTATTAAGCTTTGTGATTTTTTTTTTTTTTTTTAGACAGAGCCTCAAGCTGTCACCCTGGATAGAGTGCTGTAGCATCACAGCTCACAGCAACCTCCAATTCCTGGGCTCAAGAGAGTCTCTTGCCTCCGCCTCCCAAGTAGCTGGGACTACAGG
>CAUYRH010033118.1:0-25320 GCA_963574655.1 Perodicticus potto | reverse complement strand
ATGACCAGGCGTTGTGGCCGGTGCCTGTAGTCCCAGCTACTTGGGAGGCAGAGGAAGGAGATTCGCTTGAGCCCAGGAATTGGAGGTTGCTGTGAGCTGTGATGCCACAGCACTCTATCCAGGGTGAGAGCTTGAGGCTCTGTCTCAAAAAAAAAAAGAATCTTCTTTAGTGATTGGAAAGATTGTAAATTGAGTGAGGTATTCCCTGCAGGGATTTATGGGGGAGAAGACAAGAATCTAAATATTATAATTACACCATGGGTCTCCTCTAACGAAAATAGCAAGGACCTGGGCTTGGGAGTTCAGAGCAAGAAGTCTTAACTCTGCTTCAAGTTATCAGACTTTTTGGGGAATTCACATTGTCCATTTATTCAGGAAGTACTCATATTTTAAGGGGGGAAAAATCCTGTTTACCAAGATTTTATACTTCTATATAGAGAGTTTCAAAACTAAACTTATGGATGCTTTATAAATGTTTGGTAAGGTAAATTTTGATGATCAAATGTAGATTTCCAGATTCTAGATACTACAACTCGTAGTATCAAGATATTAGTTGGTGTACAGAATGTATACACAAAAGTATCTGAGTGAATTGACTGGGTATTGGCAGTTCAAAGGGCTAAGTGAGCCCTGGATTTGGATAGCGTCCAAGCTCGGTCTCAAGGAGGTGTCTACTATGCTTTGAAGTCACAGTTCTCAACCTTTGTTCGCCGTAAGAGGCCAAATAGTTGTTTACACTCCTTCGGGCTTCTGATCTGAGAACTTCTCCATAAAATGTGGAGGATAGTGAAGTGAAACTAGAATCAACCTGCCTCCCGTGTTGAAGCAGTTGGCTGCCCACCACGAGCTGCAGCAAGATCACAGCTCCCCGCCCACCAGCTAGAAACCCTCCCCTTTCTCTGTCACTGCCGGTAAGTGTGAAAGATGCTGCAGTAAGAGGTGGTTTTGCATCTTTGAAGATTTAAAAGTCATGTGTGTGTTTCAAGCCTGTGGGAGTCGGTGTGATTTAATCATGAAGCCACTGGTGGGAGAGGTAGACCTGGCATAAAACCCACGCTCCACGAGGAAGGACTAGTTGTTTGGGGATAAGTTGAGGACACTGTACCTCAGGTTCTTTGTAGCAACTGGAATAACAACACCCACCTCAAAGAATTGGCACAAGGACTATGTGAGATATTATTAAAAGGCCCGATCCAAGGGCCAGGTGCTGTGGCTCACGCCTATAATCCTAGCACTCTCGGAAGGTGAGATGGGAGGATTCCTTGAGTGCAGGAATTTGAGGCCATCCTAAGCAAGAGCGAGACCTTATCTCCACTAAAGATTGAAACAGTAGCCGGGCATTGTGGCAGGTGCCTGTAGTTCCAGCTACTCAGCAGGCTGAGGCAGGAGGAATGCTTGAACCCAGGAGTTTGAGGTTGCTGTGAGCTGTGATGCCACAGCACTCTAGCCTGGGCAATAAAGCAAGATTCTGTGTCAAAAAAAAAAAAAAAAAAAACTGACCTAAGTGTTTGGTGAATGAGGTAGCAGCAGTGCTGTTGTAACATATTGCTTGCCACACACCTCATACTGGCAGGCCCACGACCCCGTGGTTGAAAACTGCCGTATTAAAGCTAGAGAGGTACAAAGCTGAGAAGCATTATAGGTCCCGAGTAGCTGTGTTTCTTAAAACCAAAGATCTAAAACTGTCGACTTGGTTTCTGATGCTAAGGAGCAGTTGGAGGTTTTTCAGCAGAATAAAGCCAGTTGCAATGAGGCTGTGATGGCGTTTGTCATTGATTAAGGAGCTGATGCGATTAAGATGAACCGTAAGAGAAGATGAGATTGCAGAAGGGAGATCTAGAAGGTCATCATAGCACCACAAGGGCCTGAATAGGTAAATAGAAACCAAACTTCTAATGTACCTTCAGTTCAGACATAATTTAGAGTATCAGTGAGGATTTTTAAACTCAAGCAAAAAGGTGTTACCACTTTTCGGTGATTTCCTGGACCTGACCCCATCATAAACAGAGGGGTCTTTTGCCTTTGATCTTTGGGACCTAATAAGGATGTGCACAAAAGTTAACAAAACCTGAAGGGGGTTTCATCAGAGGTGCAGTTGCTGGAGGCAGAGAATAAAAATTGCTGAGGCAACAAGGGTCGTCAAGGAAGAAATGAAGTTTTAATACAAGAGACGTCTTATCAGGAGAATGGGGGAGCAGCCTCAAATCCCTCTCTGTGACCGAAAGAGAGTAGAGGGTTTTTAAGGAGAGGCCATGTACATTGGGGCAGGTTGAGGGGGTCTGGACATCGGGAAGTCTGCCCAGAGGCCTTCGGAAGCTCAGCTCCTTGTCTTATAAGAAACCCTGCCATTTCTGGGAAACAACTGGGAAAGGTTAGTAAAAAGTTTCAGGGTTCTGGTCATCCTGTCCTGCTAGCCTAAGAATCTAAAACATGACGGAGAGGATTATAAAAACACAGGGATTGAAAAAAAAAGACACACACAGGGGTCATTGAATTTTGTGCGTGTTTGGAGCCAGTTAGAAAACCACCCTCAGTGCCCTCTCTGCATGACAGCTACAAAGATGTGAAGGAGGACAATGATGTGGAGACAAGACGCGTCCTCTGCCGGGGCTGAGATTACATCAGACCTTGGGAGCTGACACCCGAACAAGTGCGAAGTTCAAGGGGCGACACTGACAAGAGTCTCATTTTGTAAAGGTCCTTTCTTCCCTGGATATCTTCTTTATTGTTATGTTTCTCCACTAGTTTTTAATTTTCTACCAAAATCTCTCAAAGAAGATATTGTCAGTACCTATGAAAAGGAGGACCATATAAATCTTACCGACTTATTCCTCAGAAGACAATTTCTCAGGCAGCACCTGTGGCTCAGCGAGTAGGGCGCCTGCCCCATATATGGAAGGTGGCGGGTTCAAACCCGGCCTCGGCCGAACTGCAAAACAGAAAAATAGCCAGGCGTTGTGGCGGGTGCCTGTAGTACCAGCTACTTGGGAGGCTGAGGCAAGAGAATCGCCTAAGCCCAGGAGCTGGAGGTTGCTGTGAGCTGTGTGACTCCACGGCACTCTACCTAGGGTGATAAAGTGAGACTCTGTCTCTGTAAAAAAAAAAAAAAAGACAATTTCTCTGACCCATTCCCCCAGTTATTCATTCAACATTTATTCAGCACCTGGGCAAGAGTAGAAGCAAGGAGCTTCCATTCTAGTGGAGAGAAAGGGAGAGGGGGAAAGATGGTATCAGTACAGGACAGAACATAGTGGTAGGTGTAAGTGAAGGATGCCAGGGGAACCCTAAAGTCAGTCATAAATGCTTAGAGAAGGCTTCTGAGATAAGGGCACGGGGAACCCCAGAGTCTGTCGTAAAAGCTTAGAGAAGGCTTCTGAGATAAGGGGATGTTCTAGCTGACTTCTGAAGGAGATACCCCAGAAAGATAGTATTTTTCAACAGGGCAGCGTGACACTTAGAGACCAGAAAGATGTTTGTAGGAGAACGACTTCATGTGTTGTAGTCAAGCATAGTGAGAAAGCACGGTATGTTCTAGGAAGAGCAAATTAAGGAGGAAATTGTTTTCTTTCTGGGAGCAGTGTCCTGGAGATGGTATGGTGGCCCCAGAATTGCCTGTGAATGCAGAATTCCATGGAACGGCTAGTTGTGGCCCTAAATCACCCTGACCACAAAAGTGTGTGTGGCCCTATTTTGTTCTTATGTAGAAAAACTGCACATAAAGATTTCATTGAAAATTTGCAAGAATGGTCCTCGGAAATATTCCACTGCTCTGCATTTAGAAACAGCGTGAAACATTTTGTAATTCTTCCGGGTGCCTTCCAGCAAGAGAGGATATTAACAATACATATTAAAAAGGGTGGGGTTTTTTCCCCCCTTCCTAATCTTCACAATAAAGATTGCATGGTTTCTTGTGATAATGAGTTCCTGTACCCTTGGTCTTCACAGCCATTAAACTATTTCTAGGTTTAATCGCAATTCAATTGAACCCCTTCTCTTTTGTTCTTTTTCAATTGAAAACCCAGAACAATTGCTCTCTAGCACATCTATCTTTTAGGAAAATGGTTATGGAAGCATTTACTCCGTAATGTAATATGGGTAGTCAATTGCTCGCTTGAACTACGCCAGATAAAGGATGAACCCAATTCTCTGTGGCAGCCAGAACCATTGGACGCTCCAGCTAGACCAAGATGCTTTGGGTAAATTGTGTAGCTGGAAGGAGATTTGCAAATGAGGGACTCTCACTCAATAACTCAACCCGAGAAGCTGATAAAGGGGAGCTGTCGGTTTAGAATGATTCTGAGCCTTATCACATTCATATAAAACAAAATGACTAAATAAAGCAGCTGGAAGATTATAGTGAGTTTTAATTATCTTTTAATAGCCAAAGGGTTCTTGCCAACACACTCTGATAACCTGTGAGTTGTTATGTGCCATATAATTTCCATTTATGAGTCTCAGCTGTTACAAAATTGGAAAATATATTTACAGTGATGATCGCTTTTTGTTAAATGCAAATTCCCAGAGATATTCAAACTGAAATTTAGCCTCACTGCTTTGTTTCTGTTGCCCTCTTGTGTGAAACCGAAAAGGCTGGCAAAATCTGATGGTAATAACCAGCCTCCTTCTTGTTCATAATTTATGACTCGTGTTATGAGTATAATAATCCCAATTCTTAAAAATTAAGAGTGAAGTCATTGCTGGGGCTCAAAGATTATGTTTCTGTAAACTGCCTAAAGATAATTTTTTTTTTTTTCCTGAGATAGAGACTCACTTTGTGGCCCTGAGTAGAGTGTTGTGGCATCATCACAGCTCACAGCAACCTCAAACTCTGGGGGTCCAAGTGATCCTCATGCCTCAGCCTCCCCGTAGCTGGGACTACAGGCACCCACCACCACACCCTGTTCTATTTTTAGTAGAAACAATCCACCCACTTCGGCCTCCCAGAGTGCTAGGATTATAGGTATAAGCCACACACCGGCCTAAAGATTATTTTTTAATGATAATCTACATTTTTTTTCAAATCAGCCTGTGGCCTTCTCCTCCCCTCCTTAGGTTTATCCATCTGATTTTTCTGCCCTCCAGAGCCTCGGGGCAGCTGCTGTGATGTTAGCACACTTGACCTATATCCTTGCATTCCCTAGATAGGAAGATCAATCTATGTCTGTATATCCATATCTGTATCTATCTGTTTATCTATATCCAGCCCTTGGCATTCAATACATGTAAGATCAATGGGAAGAAAGCTTGTGGACCTGCTGCTGCTGCCTGCTTGTCCTCTTGCCTTGACCTCCCTCTTTTCTCATTTCTGTGCTCTTCTTGGTTGTTTTTACTCAGGTCTTTGCTAGCAGCTTTATTCCTCCTCCCGGCTTTATATTTCTAAAGATTTAGTTCCCATTCATGGCTTTTATTACCAAACTTAAGTGAGTGATTTCCAGATCTACATCTGTGGGTCAGACCTTACACCTCTCTTCCAGTTTCATATTTCAAATCGCCTTAATTGAACATCTCTAATTATGTGACCACATTACTTATGACCGACAAGTTTAACCACTGGAATCTGTTAATTTTCTGTCTAGAAACTTTTTCTGTTTTGGTTAGAGCTTCGCTTGTTTTCCCCATCTTCTTGACAAGACAGAGTCTTTTTTGTTTGTTTGTTTTTTTAATTACCAGTTTTCCTACCTAGTCAGTCACCTTTTTTTTTCTCAATACATCTTTGGGATCTGCATAAGTATTGAATTATTCTTTATTTCCACTGCAAACTTCATGGTTCATATGTAAAAACCTCCCTATTTACTTTCACCTTTAAAAATTTAACATATAAACAAATTATACTTTATTAAACTCCTCTGAGGTGCTGCTCACCACCTACAGATGAGGTTGGCAACAATAACAAGTCAACATTTTGTGTTTACCATCGTGTTTGTTAATGTGCTATCTCCTTTAATCTTGAGTAAGAAGGGCTTTTGCAATTATTTGGAACTAATTCTGGTCCGATACAAAAGCAGTAACAGTTCAAAATTCAAAAGCAGTTCACAGTTCTATTAAGGAAAAAAAAAACTCATGATTACCATGGAAACAAAAGTAGAGGTTTCTAAAAAACTAAAAGGGAAGAAAATGAGGTCCATGCAGACTTGGGATGAATAGTTTGCTAGCTGTTCACTGTCAAAGTGCTAATCGGTTCTGAAGGAATGGAATGGTGGCAAACGTTATAACGGGTAAAGAGTGGGGAGCCCATGTGCCCAGCAATAATTTGTAAGAGAGGAGGACGCAAGGTTGACAACATGGCAATACTGCTGACTGGCTGCAGGAGCAGTCTCTGAGCCCCCAAGGCCAGAGAAGGAGCCCCCTGGGGAAGGCTGAGCAAGTGGCAGTGCATTTAGTGAAATGCACCTTGTCCTTGAACATTGTCAGCCCAGGGTAGGTTCTTAGGTATTAACCCTGCACAGATGTGCCTGTCAGAGTAGTTACAACTCAGGATTGGGAACAGGCCCTGGGCACAACACACTCCAGAACTTGGGACTCTATGAAACCAACTTTGAAAATTAATTTTGAAAATTAATTAGACAGAGATGTGGTTGATGGTGACGGGGTCTGTAAGCTTTGAAGAATGGAGTTTAGCCCCAATAGTGGGTGACTCTCTATAGCAGTGGTTCTCAACCTGTGGGTCGTGACCCTTTTGGACTGTATTAAAGGGTTGCAGCAATAGGAAGGTTGATAACCACTGCTCTATAGGAAGTGGGGCACTTGATAAATCTTTATTCTTCTCTTCAATAACAGTGAAATTCCCATTCAGCATCTTACAGGTGTGGATATATCTCTCTCCTGTCATAAGCCATGAACAGTTAGGACTGTTGGATGCTTCTGAGGAGTATGAGTGATACGCACACTGGGCTACACAGCTAGATAAGGTTTCCAACCTTGTGTTCAGAGAACACTTTCAAGCACCTGAATATAAGTGACAACTTTGAAGGGATTGAGATACCTAAAACGGCACTAGATAAATCAGCAGTAATGACAATTCCACACAGTGGCATTGTGGTACCGTGCCTGGGAAGGTGCCCACCCTTGTTCTCTGTCCAGTTTGTTTTCCCCGTCAAACCCATTGTGCTGGCTTTACCTTCTCATATCTGCTCTGTGCAGGTGTCTGGAATGTCAGATGTACAAATTATCCTCTTTGCAGCTGACTTGACCTTGTGCTGTGCCTCTGACTGCAGTCAGCACTGCAGCCACTACCTGTTATTCTGATGTCCTACCTGCTGCAGACCAACCAGCCCTCTGTATCGGGGCTTAGGGAGTTTCCTGGGACATCGGACCCTCAGTGCTCAACTGGGATGGTCCCAGGCAAACCGAGACAGCTGGTCCCGTGTATCCCAGAGACACCAGCTCAGTAGTGTGCTTGTTGTGGGCTGCAGTATTCCTAAATTTTACAAACGGCTCACCAGTTGGCAGCACCTGCAGGGGATGTGCAGCCCCCCTGGGGCTGGTGGCAGGCCTTCTGAGAGTGCTCATTTGTGTTTGTTCATTGCTCATCAAACTTGTTTCCACTCGAGGGAGGACTTTATTTTTATCCCATTCAGTTTAGTTGAAATCCAGGCATCATCTTTAAATCCATACTGTTTTGAGAGTTTAATTCCAGATTTTTAATCTTATACTTATAAAGCAGAGCTGTCCCTGACATAAATCAGTAGACTTGACCTCGTCTGTTGGAAAGGGGTCGCAGCTGGCTTGCGAGGCTCAACAAGCACACAGAACTGTCAGCAGAACTGGCTGGGAAGGCCTCCCTGCCCTCACAGGCCAGCAGCCTTCAGCCCCCACAGGGATCTCTTCCTTTGCCCACTAGCACTGCAGCTGGAGCCAGAGGATGTGCACAAGGTTATGGCCAAGTGTGGTGGCTCTTGTGGGTACGCACCTCATTACTGCTCGGCCCAAGGTCTGTATGCCCTTTGGGATAGTTGTGTTTTTCCTGGATGAAACATTTACTGGATATGTTCTTTCCAGCCGTATTTACACTGTCCAGTGGCTTAATATTATTTTAAAGTGGTTTAAGATCTATTCTTAATGGTCGCAAGTGAGCTCTGGGGCAAGAATAGTGCTCATCACGTGATAAATCATAACCCAAAGAGGAATATAGCACCTTTCCCTCTACCAAAGTCTAAGAAACCTTTTAGGAAGTCCATAGCCTTAAGGCCATAAAGGCCATCCTTTTAGCAGGACTGTGACAGTGGTGGGCAGAAAACACATGCAGTGTTCTGGGGGTGTCCAGGGAGGCCTTTTTGGGGGTTCATGGGAATAGCACCTGATATTGGGCTCTAGGTATCCTGGAAAAATGCCAAAGGGCTTGGTGGGATCATCTGTTCTGCCTGGGGGCTGGGCCCAGGTGTGACCCCCTAGGGAAATGATCTTGGTGGGTGCTGGGGTCACTGTCTTTTCTAGCCCACCAGCTGTCCGATGCTCTCTAGCAAAGGAACCACGTTTCTGTCATTTACAGCCCTAATCATATTGCCTACTGGCAGAACTGTAAAATTCTGCACTTGCACAGAATCCAATTTTATTGGAAAAGCGTTTTCAGATGAAAATCTTGCTAAATGACTTGATGTGGAAAAACTCAGAAAAACGTCTAAACAAATGTCCTTCTGGATGAGGTCTTCAGCGGTGTGATTTCAAGCAATTCCCCCGTAATTCAAGCGAAACGCACGCCTGCTGGGTCAATACTATTGATAGTGACAAAACTGGTTTTCCTCTGGCAGCTTCAGTATTGTGCTGGCAGCCCTGGGCATCCAGATCTTGAAGGTCGGGATTCATAAAGCCGGGGCTGTTCACAGCACAGGCCGGCTGTTTAGCCCATTTGAAAATATGCGGAAGGCAGGCTCCTAAATGCAGCCCATGGAGGGAAAACCTTCTCAGTCACACTGTGTGGTTAAAAACAAATGACAGGGAGCCATTGTGCAGCTATTTCGGTGCGTGGAATGTCTAGCACTCTGTTATCGCTGCTTGCACGGCAGCCTCTCGAGGCCCCCAGGCCCTCCCCGGGAGCCGTCCCACATTCTCATCTCCTCCTTGTCAAAAATAGGCAGTGTGTAGGGGTGTGGCAACCAGGGAGGGATTAATGGCAGGGAATGCCAAATACAGAGCAGCTTCTGGGACACAAAAGCTACTCTCAATCCCGGCTAAATCATGTATTTACCCAGAATAAATTGGATTCCAACATGATAATGTTTCCTTTTTTAGGACCAGAGAGCCATTTATCATGTGGGAGATATTTAATACAGTGATGACACAAATATCTAATTTAATATATGATTATTTATTATAGCTGTAGCCTTTCAGGATGGATAAAGCTTACGGTTTGGTTTTCTTTCAAGCTTTATCCCACGTCTGCAGAGGTAGGGTTTTTGCTAGTTGGTCTATTTGGAAAAGGAAGGGAATTTACTTTTGAAATTGTGCTCGGGATTAGATGTTACTTGTTTAACGTAACTTGCAGCCTTGCTTGATAAGCTAAATACGGTGTTAAATCTGAGGCTTGGGGAGGGTAGACTTTTGAAATTCCCGTCTAACATTAAAAATGTATTTCATTATAGCTCACCATCAGGGGAAGGGATAACCCAGCATACAAATATGCCCGAACTTTATACAAACAGCCAGTTAGACATGTGTATTTTCTTTTGAGGAGAAGAGAAGGTTTTAGAAGTATAAACATGTGCATCCACTTACCGGCGGTCCCCCAGCCTCTCATGTGGGGCTGACATAATGATGTCTTGTGCACTTCCTCTTTTAAAACACAAAAATAAATGACATCAAAACCAAAAGCTCTGCAAATTAGTGGCTATTCAGGCGTCTACACTCCACTGTATGCACATGGTTTTCTAATGACGGCCACAGCTGGGATGGATGAATCACCCTAACCTGGCACACTGTTTTCATAAACCTTCCATTTTCGTGAAGTGACTCATTTGGAAAGAGAGGTAATGCAGTGAGGGCCTAAGGCGCAGAGACTTCCTTTAGTAGCCTGAAATGGCCCAGAGCCACGTCACCCCGTGGGGTCAATCACCAGGCAGCTCCTACAGTAAAGGGATCCCAGGCAGCTTGTCAACCTCAGCGGGTCCTGCCTTCTGTGTTTCCTGATTACTAGATGTCCGCGCACCTGTCGTCTTCCTCCTCAAGTCTTGCAACAATCCCATGAGGTGGGTGCTATGATATTTTCCAAACCAAATACGAAGCTCAGAGAAGTTGAGTATAACTCAAGCATCTCAGATTCCAAACTGTCGCTGCTGCCCAATCTCACCCTGCTCTCCTTCCTCTCTCTGTAATGTCTTCCTTCCCTTCTTTCTCGTTCCTTCATTTCACTTCCCCCCTTCCCCTGTCCTATCCACATTTCCCCTATCTTTTTATTCTTCCATTGGTTCAAAACATACTGAGCTTTGCCACCATGCCAGGCCCTGTACTAAATACCAGGATCCAGCAGCAAACAAGCCAAGCAGGGCCCTGCCCTCTTGTAGCTTATGGTCTGGCCAACAGGAGCACAGATGTGTTCAAGCAGACACTAAGGAGTGCGGGAGAGGGGCCACGCATCTGGAAGGGCTGCTTCCTAGGAAGGATAGCCATGTATTCATCAACAGACTGAGCATCTTTAGTGGTTTCAATAGGATGGGACAAAGTCATCAACAGACTAAGCATCTTTAATGGTTTCAATAGGACGGGACAAAAGACCAAAACTACTGGTAGAAATTAAACAAAAATGACGGCATAACCATTCCCTGACACCACTATAAATACGGAATCAGGGAGATAGGCCTTGATAGTGTTTCAAGGGAAGTTTGAAGCCCCAGTAATATGAAGTAATGCCTTAAAAAAAGATGCAGTCTTAGGCTAGGTCTGTACCTGCACGGATTCCAAAATGAAGGTACCAGTAATTCCATGTTATATCTAGAACTCTCTATAGGGCTTTGTTTGTTTGTTTGTTTGTTTTAAGGCAGGTTATGAAACAGTGAATGTTGTTTATGAGAGAATGAAATTCTCCAGAATTCCATTTCCCTTGGTAGAAGGTAAGAGGCACAGATTTAATTCTTCATTTTTCATCTCTCCTAATGTGCTTTCCTATAGGGAAGTTTTGGTGTGGTAGTGATGAACCAGGAGTAGAAAATTTGCCTCTCAAAGTAGCTGATTTTCCCTGACAATAGCTAGCAATGTGTGCTGCTCAGAATGTTTAGGGTACAGTGCTCCAGAATTTTTGTTTTCTTTTGCTGCTTTAATCTTATTGAGGAAACAAAATAACAAAAGCTGCTACAAAATAATGGATAATTAGTTTATGATGCCCTTGGAAAGAAATAGAGAAGGGAAACAGTGTGAGGAAGTGGGAAGAGCCATTAACCATGTGGATGTGGATATCGGCCTCTGATAACGGTGATACAGACAAGTCACTCAGCATTCTCTGAATCTGAGTGTCCTCATTTATAAAGGGTATACAAATACCTGCATGGTAAGACTGCTGCAGTGGTTAGAAATGTTGGTGCATTACCACCAAAGTGCCTGGCACATTGTAGATGACTAAGGACAACTTGAGAAAAGAGAACATGGAAAGAAAGGAGGTGAAGTCAAGGATGAATTCCTGGAAGAAATGCTTTTTGAGATTCATTCTTTAAAAATCATAGGCATGGATTGACTGCATGTTAAGAAGCCCAGTACAGGCAGAAGAAAAAGTGACAAAATGAAGATGTGAGGTGGAGACTTTGTATAGATGTTGTTTTGTCTTCTCTTTGGTCAACCAGAGTATCATTTGATAGTGTGTTTCCTTGGTATTGAAATTCGACAGCTGATTGTGGCTGGAGAAAACCTCTGGACTTACCTTAATTTCCCAAATTCCAAATCCTATCATTTCGGAAATGGTGTTATATTGATACCAACTTGTTTTTCTCACTTTTAATTTATAAAACTAGCAGTCATTTTAATGTCACGTGGCACCTCGAATATTTTCCTTGAGAATTTTCATGAAGCACATTTATGATGGCTGCCTTTAAAATATAGTGCTCATTTCTCTTATCAGAAATATCTGGCGAAGGGACAAGGAATTATGTTTGCTTTTTTTAATTTTTTAATCAGAAACGACTTCCCAACTTATTAGTGAAAAGAAGTGTATTTAAAACTTACTAAAGAAAACTAGATGATTTGTTCAACTTGCCACCCTGATATCTAAGACTGTGGAGCATCAGCTCGTTCAGTAAATGCAATTAAGAATTTATTGAATGGGAAAGAAATAAACTGACCAGAGAAGTGAAAGAAGAGGAAGAATCAAAATATGAAGCAAAAAAGGAGGATGACATGAGAGAAACACAAAAAAAGAACAGGAAGAAAGAAGAAAAGGGACACACACACACACACAAAAGACACAGAAAGAATAGGGGTGGGTGGGGCCAGTGTAGGGTAGACACCGCTCTTCTCATGGCCAGAGTTCCTGCTGCTCTTTCCCACCCACCATCCAAGTTTGGGTCCCTTTGGATGGGTAACTCTAGAAGCTAAAGTCCTCATGAATACACTTGCACACTTCCACAATCACCATAGACGTCTCTCCCTAAGTACTACCTAAAATCATTAAAAATCTATTAAGTTACATTCTATCCTTCTATCTTCTCCTTCCTGATGAAATCCCTCATTCATTCAAAACTCAAAACCACAATGGAAATCTAAGTGAAAAATGTTATATGCCCATTTATTCAAAATTATTTTTTGTAGCTGCCTTGGTCTTAAAGCACAGTAATTTAAGGACCCCTGAGGAGATAATGTAAATTGGCTGAGTGAAAAATCCTTTGCATCAATGGTTTCCAACTTGTTGGCTTAGTAGAATCACTGGCCAGCTACTAAAACCTGGGGCATCTGGGCCCACCAACTGGGGTAGTCTAAGGTGGGGTCAAGGCATCCAATCTCTTGTAAACTCCTGATGTGATGTGCAGCCAGTGTTGAGAATCATTCCTTTTGGGTGATGGCAGTGGATTGCGTGAGTCATGGTTCTAGCACTTACCAGTAAAGGGCCATCCATATACATAAAAGTAGGGTAGTGATATGTAGTATAGATAGCAAATTGAAAAGTGGTAACTAGAAGAGCTGTACTATTCTTGATATTATACTTGGTATGTATATTATACATACAATAAATCATAAAAATGCATGATAGATATTATATATTATATCTGTTGTAACCTATATTTATAGGAACCTTTGAGCCCCCTGAAAAATATGATAAATAGACTAGCTCTGAAAAATGAGAATAGCTGTGGCAAGTGCTGATTGTCATTTCAGTAGTGTGGGAGAAGGCTCCATGTTGAGTGTGCTTAACCACCATCAGGGCACAATTCTCATCATGATGCCCCAGCGCTGCTAGATGAAGCCCTGAATCCTCACTGGGTGCCCCTCCATTCTCGGTTCTCTGCCTCCTGAGTATCAAACATACTCAGCCATGATGCACTTCCTCTTCTGGGCCTTTTTCCAGCCATTCCTTGAAACCGGACCAATCTATAACTCTTCATAACCACACCCCCACTATAGTCTTTGAAATTTTATCCAACCTTCAAGGTCCTCCTTCGATGAAGCAATCTTAGTTCTTTTGCCAACACATACAATCCTCTTGTCCTTGAAATCCCACTGCATGTTGTTTTATATCTTCTCTGTCTTTCTCCTTATCTGATTTGTTTTATGGTCATGAATATTTTTATTTTTTGTCTAATCAGCTGAATGAAGGCTGAGATTATCTTTGGATCCTAGGTAGTCACACATCCTTTGGTATGACTACTTAGCACCGTGTTCAGCAGAGAAAGTGCTTGACAAATATTTATTTAATAGGATTAATAAAATAAAGAAGATGTTGATTGAGATATAAAACCTATTGAAATATGCAACTAAAATTTAGGCAGCTGTGTTTGTTAAAATAAATGGGGCAGTTTGAGGGGATGCTTTTCTGTTCCTAGACATATAGATTTAGACAAAGACACAGCCATGGGAACCTCATAATTTCTTCTAGTCTCTGGAAAACATCATCCAGAGATATGAGTGCACCTTCTGGGTGCATTAGATGCATAGAAAGGGAATGAATAGGTAATGTTCTAGCCAACACTAACTTAATGACCATTGAACTTTCCTCTTTTGTAAAGCAAGATAGTCACTTTGTGTTAAGCCACTTCCCAGGCTTCACTTTGAAGTTCATGTCTTAAATTATAACCCTGAGATTTATCTTTTGCTTCAGAAGACAAGGCATTTGCATCTAGGAAAATAGCACAATTGCCCTTCTATCCACACACCAAAAAAGGAATTATAATCTGTAAGAAGTTGACAAGCTTGAGGAGTTGACAAGTATTACTATTCTTTACAATGCCCCTCTGGTTAATAGACTCACCCCTGTCCCTTCTCGTATCCTCCAAATATTCCCACTCACACAGTGAATAAAATGTAGTTTTTGTCCTTAGGTCATATTGTCCTTTTCCTGCTCCCAGTAACCACAGGTGTGCATTTAAAAGTAGAATCTCATCTCTTGAGGTTACTAGTTAATTTAATCAACTCCCTTTAAATTACTTTATGAAAAAGAGGAAAGAATGAAAGAAAAGAAAATCTATTTTAGAAACAAAAATGTACTGGTGCAGCTTTCTTTTCACAGGGAAGACAAAGGATCTTTCCAACAGGGGGACAGAATGACAGTTCCACTTATCTTGGCTGCTCGGAAATTAGATCAGTGACATATTTTCTGTTGAAGAAGAAACCTTATCTTAGTGGTTACATTTCAGAATCAATCATCTGCATTTCAGTCCTGCTCCCTCTCACAAGCAGAGAGCATTATACAATTTGTATGTTTCAATTAGGTTGCCATAAAAAATGAGTTGCTCAAGGGCATTGGTTTATTACTGGTATGCAGCCATGTTTGCTTTCACTAAATGACATTCTGAAAGCCTCCATTCTGAGCATAATCACCTTAGGGTACCCACAGAGTGTGGCCCCAAATGATTCAATTACAGCGAAAAGTCATTCTCTTCCCAGAGCACAAGACTTGAGGAGCTCATCTGCAGCCTTTTGATTCGCAGGGTATTTTTTTCCTTCATAAACATTCTTGCAGGGATCTGAATGCACGTGAGGATTATGTTCTGTCTTCTCCGTGTCATCTCTTTTTTTTCTCTGATCTGCTTTTATGAAGTGCAGTGTCATGTCTTAGGACAAATTATATCGTTTACCAACAAGAGGATTTATAAATCAGTTCATTCAGATGGCAAGCATTTTCCCATAGAACTCATTTTTCCAACGTAGAGGATGCTAAGTTTCCCACTGAACTAGAATAACTTATTTAACTCATTGTGAATTCAACTCTGCAGGAATAATAGTTTCCTTTTATTTCTAAGGGAAAAGGAACTGATGTTTCCGATAACTTGACATATCTGAGACTGAGAGGGATTCTTTGTTTCTCTCTTCAGAGACAGCTTGTTGTGATGCATTTGAGTGTAGGGGTATATCTATTGTTATGCAGCAAATGACTCCAAACTATAATGACAGAAACAACAATCATTTATTTTTTTACAGTTCTGTATGTTGGTGATTTGGGCAGGGCATGGCTGGTAGGTTCTTCTGCTGGTGTCTCCTGTCTCATGCAGCCACAGTTCACTCTCAACCTGGAGTTCGGCTGCCAGTAGTGCCCCCCTCACATGCCTGGTGGTGGTTTCACTTGCCAGCTAGGCCCTTCTCTTCATATAGTCTCTGCTCCTCAAGGAGACTAGATAGTTCTTATCTCAGACTTCTGTGAGGGTCAGTGTGCAAGGGGAAAGTTCTCTTCAGCCCTAGGCTCAGACATTGCATGGAACTTCTGCTTTATTTATCAAAACAAAGTCACATGCCCAAACCCAGATGCAAGGGCTCTTCCTGATGGAAGGAGCATCCAGGTCACATTGCAAAGGGTCATGCAGGGATAAGAGGAATTATTGCAGCCATCTGTGTAAAAAATCTACTACAAGGATGTTGGGGTACGATGGTGAGAAGTAAGGAGTGATAAGAGAGAGTGATAATTTGGAGGTTCAGAGGACCTGGATTCTAGTCTCTCTTTACTGCTTCCTAGTAACGTGTTCTTGGAAAAATTATTAACCTACCCAAGCTTTAGTTTCCTATCTTGTGAGAATCATTCCTTCCTCACATGATTACTGTGAGAATTAGAGCTTATGCTTATTAACCCATATAGCAAAGTGCCAGTTACATAGTAGCTGTCAGCAGCAATTAAATTAATATTTCTTGTATCACCTTGCAAAGGTAGGAAAAAGGCACAGGCTTTGGTCATCTCCATCCGGACGCTCCTCAGGCATTCTGAAACCAGCTCATCCACAGAAAACTCACTGCCTCTCCTTCTTCACTTCCACATCCAGATTGGCTGCTTTCACGGTGTCCTCGTTCCCAGGTTAAGGTAGAGGTTGAGCATCTCTGATGCGAAAATCCAAAATTCAGAACGCTTCAGTGAACATTTCGTGTAAGCATCATGTTGACACTCAAAAATTTTTAGATTTGGGAACATTTTGGATAATGTAAATATCCCAAAATTCAAAAAAAAAGAAAAATCTGAAATTCAAAACACTTCTGATCCAAAGCATTTCCAATAAGGGCTACTCGACCTGTATCCAAATAGTGCCCCAGTTGGGGGCCAGGAACCTCTGCCCTCCCTTTGCCTCATCCCACTCCTATCTGCTGGTCCCTGCTTTCCGCCTTTAAACCAGTGCTTTTTAGACCCCTGAGATGCCGCCAGGCCTGGGTTTAGCAGGTAGATAAAGCTGATGTGGTTCCTGCCCCCAAAGAACTTGTACTCCACCGATAATATGAGACCCTCCAAGTTCTATGAAGGAAACAAGAAGTTGTGAGGAAAAAGTAAGGGCTATTGATGACCCTCCCTCTGCACAGCACCCTGGCTGTGTCTGGGCCACCACTGTCCTTGGCCTAGCAACATGGGTTCATCCTTCACGCTGTTGCTAGAGCTGTCTTTGGGGAGGAAAGTCATCTTTAATTCCTAACTTAGAAATCCCTATGACTCATGGGATTAAATTCAGACTCCTCAAGGTCGCATAAGAGGCCCTTCAATCTTGGCCCTTCCCCCACCCAGGTACCCTTTATCCTCACCGCCTACATGCCTCACATTAGTCGCACTCTTGCTGATATCTTGCCTTCACTTTCAGGAATTAATCCTTCTTGGTGCCACCCTTTCCCTCTACCACACATACAATATTTCTATTCACTTTCATACATCAGAGCTTTAGAACATAGTATGTCCTTGATAAGTGTTTGTTGAATGAATGTTTGTGAGGATGGTCAGAAGTAGGAGAAAGGGATATTTAAACGTGAGATTGCTGAGTATGGTGAGTGTCCGCCAAACAGTACCATGGGGGAAGAAGAGGAGGTGTGTCGCACTGCAGGGATGGGGCTAGGGATGGGCTGGGAGGAGGCATCCTTGGCAGAGCAAGGGTAGAGAGGGAACAAGAATTTTTATAACCATGGTGGCACCTGTGGCTCAAGGAGTAGGGTGCCAGCCCCATGTGCCGGAGGTGGCGGGTTCAAACCCGGCCCTGGCCAAAAACTGCAACAACAGCAACAACAACAAAAAGAATTTTTATAACCAGACCAGGCACAAAGGAGAGTTGCAATGGAGAAGTGTTTTTTGAGTCTGAATACATGCTTCTAGAAACCAGCAGTTTAGAAGAGACTGAGGTTACTTTTTCTGCTCCAAGAACAGAAAAACAGACACAGACATACCAGCTAAACCCCCAAATATCTCAGACCTAATACATAAAAAAGAGGTGTTTTTAAATGTTTAGCCATAAAACTACTTTTAGCTCCATACCATTTAATTTTATTTTTTTCTATTTTTATACGTGTCTGAAGTTGCCCAGAAAATATGTCTGAGTCAGAACTAAAACTACTTTATCATAACACAAAGATTTTGTTAGAGTTTGACATTAATACAAAGTTGAGTTTGCAGTTTTATTCTACTGTGCTACGATAATTTGGAAGGTCCAAGTTATTTCCTAGCTATGTTTTAAACATTCAGTAGGTTCCTTTTATTAGTGCTAAGAATTAACTTAGATCTATTTTCTATGAATAAAGATCTGTTTTGACACTTACTTGATTATAGAAATCAGCGGCCCTAACATAGTTTACAAAACAATTTCACTCTTATAAACTCATGAAATCCTCACAACAACTTCATAAAGTTGACATAACATGGTTTCACTATTTGTGATATGATGTTAATAATAGCACCCTGCAGAAAGCGTCCAAGTTGGAAAGTAAGAATGAAAAGTATCTCTGTGTGCAGATGACATAATTTTATATGTAGAAAACCCTGAAGAACAGCTAGAACTATAATAATAAATTCATCAACATTGCACAGTACAAAATCAATAAACAAATATCAATTGCATTTCTGTACACTAACAGTGAACAATTTGAAAAGGAAATTGAACAGTCCTGTTTACAATAGCATCAGAAATAATAAAATACTTGGAAATAAACTTAACAAAAGGGGCAAAAAAAAATGTTACGTTGAAAAGTGCAAAATACTGCTGATAGATGTTAAAGCACGTATCAGTAAGCGGGATGACATAATATTGTTAAAATCTCCATACTACCCAAAGGGGTCTAGAGATTAAATGCAATTTCCATCAATATCCCAATGGCATTTTTTGCAGAAATAGAAAACAAATTCTAAAAGTAATGTGGGATCTCAAAGGACCCTGAATAACCAAAACAATCTTGAAAAAGAAGAACAAAGCTAGAGGCTTTATACTTACTATTTGGAAAGATATTACTAAATTTCAGTAAACAAAACAGTATGATACAGGTATAAAGACAGACAGAACAATGGAACAGAATAGAGTGCCCACAATAATACCTGGGGTATATGGTCAAATCTTTGACAAGGGCATCAAGACTATGCAATAAGAAAGTGGAAATCTCTTTAATAAATGGTACTGGGAAAATGGCATTTCCATGTAAAAAAATGAAGTTGGATCCTTACCTTACGCCATACATAAAATAATAACTCAAGATAAAACTAGAAAAAAACATAAAAGAAAAGCCTCATGACATTGTATTTGGCAGTGATTTCTTGGATATGACACGAATAGCATGGTCAGCAAAAACAAACAAACAAAAACGAATGGGACTACATCAGATTGCAAAGTTCTGCATAACAAAGGAAACAGTCAAAGATGAAAAGGCAACTTATCGATTGGGAGAAATTATTTGCAAATAATGTATCTTATAAAAGGCTAATATTCAGAATATAAAAAGAACTTTTACAATTCAACAACAAGAAAACAGCCCAATTAAAAAGGGGGCAAAAGACTTGAATAAACATTTCTTCAAACAAGATATGCAAATGTTCAACAGGCATATGAAAAGATGCTCGGTGTCACTAATCATTATGAAACTGCAAATGCAAATCGCAATGAGACATCACCTCATAACCATTAGGATGATCATTATCAAAAAACAAAAAAAGAAATGTTGGCGTGATGTGGAGGAGCTGGAACCCTGTGTACTGTTGAAGGGAATATAAATTGGTGTGGCTACTATGTGGAAAACAGAACAAAGGTTCCTCAAAAGAGTACAAATAGTTACCATATGATCCAGCAACTCTACTTCTTGGTATATCTCCAAAAGAATTAACACTAAGACCTCAAAGAAATATTTGCATACCACATTCATTGCAGCATTATTCACAATAGCCCAAAGGTAAAAGCAACCTAAATGCCCATTTGATAGATGAAATGATAAAGAATATGTGGCATATACATAAAATATTATTTAGCTTTAAAAAATTAGGAAATTCTGTTATGTGCTACAATCTGTGTGAACCTTAAGGGCATTACGCTAAGTGAAATAAGCCAATTACAAAAAGACAGGAAATCTGCATGATTTCACTTAGGTGAGGTATCCAAAGTAGTCAGACTCATAGGGACAGAAAGTAGAATGGTGGTTGCCAGTGGCTTGGCGGTGGGCAGGGAAGATGTGGAGTTCTTGTTTAACTGGTACAGAGTTTCATTTTTGCAAAATGAAGACAGCCTGCAGATCCATTGCAAGACAATGTAAATAGCAATAGCATTCATGGACTGTACACTTAGAAATAGTTATGATGGTCAAATTACAGATTGTTTTTTACTAAAATAAAAGAAAAGTCACCCTACCTCATGGAGATACTATAGAATTATAGAGATAATGATTATAGAGCACTTAGAATAATATTTGGCTCATAAAATGCACTTAAATTTTGGCTGTTATTATTGCCACAAATAAATCAACTCAAGGCTGAGGAGGATAAGTGGCTTTGTCAAGATCCCCCAACTACTACGTGTCAACGCTGGGCCTTCAAGTCAGATTCTCTTACTCCAGAGCTCATAGACTTTCTAATATTCTTTGCTTCCTAAAACTAAAACTTTCCCTCTAAATGACAAATATTTGGGTCCTGGGATCCTAAACAAAATTTTAAAGTTACTAACCTGTTCCTTACTAAATTCATACAAAAATATAGGTGATCAACTTTTAGTAGTATGCTGTTCTTCCACTGTGAAACTTTTTGTCACTCATTTTACCATTAGGGGAATGTATATTCATTTTCCACAAAGCTTCTACCTCATTGGAAAGCTTCTACCCATCCTTATTCTATTCTCTTGAGAAGACCATCTTAGCCCATTATAATACCCCCAGGCAAGTGGGTCTTCAGACTTTATAAATCTTTAGTTTTGCCAACTGGATTTGCCTTTGAAATCAGCCTGGTAGTTGGACCAACAAGAAAAGAAGTACCCCAGGGAATTGTGATTGCATTTGTTGTGTTCACTGTTGAATTCTCAGGGCTTTGTGTGGAGCTGTGTTTATATATTAGTAAATGAAAGAAAGGTAAATGTTATCTAATAGAGAGTTTTTGATTGTCTGAGCTGGCAAGTAATCCCTGGTTGCCCGCGACGACTCAGTGAAGAGCTAGTCTCAAAAGCATCGACTTCTCCTTTCTACTACTGTGTTCATGAGTAATACTGATCAGTTACTCTGTGTGATGTATATACGATGTGGCCTCGAAAGACACAATTTGACCTCTTTTTGTGAAAACACTGATGTAGAATTTCTGCAAACAGTAATGAAGAATTCTCTGAATTTGGCACGCTCTGCCTTTGATTACCAAGTAGGATGCTTCATTCGATTCTGAGCCACAAAGAATCTCTGTCAACCCACTTGGTACAGTTTATTTTAAAGGCAAAAAATCTTCTTTTTAGAGCACATAGTGTTTCCCAGAGCATCAGTAGAGGTTACGGCAGGTGTGCCTTAAAAATTACTGTCTAGCATGAAGGTGTGTGGTGGTGATGAGGGAAGTTGGGAAGTTTTTGATCTAGTGATCACACAGCAGGGATCCTGGGATGTTTTTCTAGAACCACAGAGTCGGATTACTCAAAGAAGCAAGATGCTCGGAGCAAGAACGGCAAAACAGATTGCATTGCAATAGTTTAGGTAGGAAGTGAGGCTTCTCCAAAACTGGTCAGTGGAATAACAAAGAGAAAGGAGGAATAAGGTATTGAAGAGCAGAAGGCAGGGCCCAAGTCTTAGATCTCTAGCACTAGTACGGTGCCTTCAGCGGGCAGGTACTCTATCTATAGATGTTTTAGGAATTTCTGAACTGATTAAAAGTTAGGGCCAAAGAAAATAAAGATTACAAGATGATTTCATGATTTTTTCTTTAAACCTGTTAGTTGAGAGTGGTGGCTCCATTAAGAATATTGAGTGTGTCAAGAGGACAGATCTGACTCTTGGTCAAGATAATGAGTTTGCTTTAGATCAGGGTGAATTTGATAGCCAGATGGAGTTGGAAATCTGAGACTGGGACATGGAAAGAGAACAAGGGTGACTTTTCAGGAGAGGGGTCCAGAGTGTGGAAAGAGAGTAGGATGACACTAGGAGAAAGTGGAATTCCTTAGTATGGATGAGATTGTAGAGGGCTGGTATAGGAAGAAAAGAGAAGAGGTTAATGTGCAGACCTTAGGGAAAGCATATGTACTGGAAAAAGGAGAAAGAAGAAAACAGAACAAAGAAAAGCAAAAGGTATTAATAAGGTAAATAATAATAATATAATGTAATGTAATTATATATAAAAATATAATATAAATATAATAATTTAATAGGCTATATACCTCTAGGGGAAGAAAGATTCAGGTGAGAATCAGTGTTCAAAAAGTCTTAAACTTTGAAGAGGAGATTGAAATGTTTAGGAGAATTTCCTATGCCTAGGTTAATTTCATGTGAATTTCCTAGTCCTCAATTCCATGAATGGACTGTGTCCATTCACTGATACATTCATTCACTTTGCCCCAGCGGAAGGGACTGTGTTCGTTCATTGATACATTCATTCACCTTGCCCCCGGCGGAAGGGACTGGGTTCATTCTTTTCCTGGCCAAGGAACCCATTCACCTATATATACCCCGAGACTAAAAGCCTAAAGGGGGAGACGGGGAAAGACTGCGAGAGAAACGGAGAGAGCTTTTCTCTTACCACTTGAGTTCTCTCTCTCTACCAGGAGCTTTAGTGTTTTCTGTATTCTTTTCTGTAAATAAATTCTGTCTTACCACTGGAAAAAAAAACAAAAGAAAAAAGAAAATGCCATGAAGGCTATGTTAAACAGTTTGATGAAAACATTTCAGATTATATATGAAACCAGCACATTGTTCTCCTTGATTGCACTAATGTACGCAGCTGTGATTTAATAAAAAGAAAGGAAAGAAAGAAAGGAAGAAAGGAAGAAAGGAAGAAAGGAAGGTTTAGGAGAAATGAATGAATTTGTACTGACCTCTAGGAGATGACCATAATTTAATTTTTTTTTTTTTTTAACGGAGTCCTCCTCTGTCACCCTGGGCAGAGTGCCGTGGCGTCACAGCTCACAGCAACCTCAAACTTTGGGCTTAAGCAATTCTCTTGCCTCAGCCTCCCAAGTAATTGGGACTACAGGACCCAGCTGTTTTATTGTTGTAGTTGTCATTATTGTTTGGCAGGCCTGGGCTGGGTTCGAACCTGCCAGCTCCAGTGTATGTGGCTGGTACCCTAGCGGCTAAGCTACAGGTGCTGAGCCCATAATTTAACTTCTTAAAAAATAATGTATCCAGTAACATAACAACATTGAAAAAAGCGATTGAGTAGCTATTGTGAGCCAGAGAGTGATTTTAAGGTACTGCCTTCACTGTTCTCGAGGGGTTGAGGACCTGTGGTGCCTGATGGGGTTCTCTTGCTGTCACCTCAAGGTCAAACACTTAAAATCATTCCAGTGTCAGAGAATTCAAGCTAACAAGGATTTTTTTCCCCCTTGTATCCAACTAGATGTGCCTTACTGGCCAGCTTTCTTATGCTCAGCATTTCATAGCCATATTGCTAAGGAAATAGGGGCTCCCAAAGAAGATTGCTGCTGAAAGCTCCTGATTTAGTGCTCAAAAGTTTGGAAATCTCTGCATATGTACAAAAGCTTAAGAGGATTAACTGGGAGATCTGCTACTCTGCACAGGAGATTTTCCTCGAAATCTCTAACACTCAAACAACCATGTGTTTCCACCAGACCCGCAGTCCTCTGCTTCATCCTTTCATACTCCTGTCACAGAAACACCAATAGCATGCGTGAGGTGTGTTCTGCTTTCATCAAGTCAGAAAAGAATGCAAATCACATGATGTCAGAGATCTTGGATCATGCCTAACTGGCCCACCATAAATTTTATCCTCTGAGAGAAATGATATGATTCATTCTCAACCCTCTGAAATGTTCAATAATAGAATGGTTCCATTTGCAAAAATCAAAAGGCATTGAGGGTTTCCAAAATGCCAAAGGTAAAGATAATGCACAAATTTTTCTCAATTTCTAATGAAAACAGTTAAGTTTTTGTCATTTTTAAAAGCGTAGAATGAGCTTTAAGACAGGAAGATATATGCATGTATGCATTTAGCTAAATTAATTTTGGGAGTGTTTTTGGTCCAGTTGGGCCATATCTGTACTTTTTAATTCAAACTGTGAGATTGGCCTGATGTTAATTTACCAAGGGAAGATCAACCTGCCAAGGACACCTGCTACTTTAGGATAGGTACTATTGAAGTGTTTCTCAAACTTGACCTAGAATCACCCAGAGGCCCAGTTGGAACATAGATCACTGCGCCCTCAGAGTTTCTGATTCAGAATGGGCCCAGGAATTCACAGTTATAGCAGGTGAATGTCAGAGTTTCCAAACTTCCTTGGTTCATGGTGCCCTCCATATCTCTGTAATTTTTTCTTAGTTGCCTTAGGTGGCCAGACTTCAAACTGAAGGAAATACCTAACAGTCGCCCTTATTAAGAAGTTAGGTTGAAACAACTTAAGAAGTATCTGTATCCTAACGACTTAGTAGCTGGTTTTTAAATACTCTAAAGTGAAAGAAAAATATTTTATTATTGATAACCACAGTGAATAATGAATGGGATGTGTTATACACTGCACAGTTTTCTAAACCTGAGATTCAGATTGGCTGTCACCTCCCTTATTTTCTGTGTGACACCGATTTTCACACAGCCCTTGCTTTTTGTTACAGCAACTGCCAAAAGCCCAGCTTCCCACAAAATGACCTCCTGGAAAGGAACACTGTTGAGAGGATCTCATGGTGAAAGCATGACCTTCCTTGAACTAGTAGTTTGCTCAGTGGCTGACAGATGTCTGGGGTCTATGAGTCTGTCAAAATGTTAAAATATCCCATGGCACCCCTCTGAGTTTGCTGCAGTGCCCTGGAGCTTCCTTCCTTCCTTCCTTCCTTCCCTTCCCTTCCCTTCCCTTCCTTTCTCTTCCTTCCTTGTTGCCCTTTCCTTTCTTTCTTCCTTCCTTCCTTCCCTCCTTCCCTTCCTTCCTCCCTTCTCTCCTTCCCTTCCTTCCTTCCTTCCTTCTCTTCCTTCCTTTCTTCCCTCCTTTCCTTCCTTCCTTCCGTGTTGCTCCTTCCTTCCTTCCCTCCTTCCCTTCCTTCCCTATTGCCCTTTCCTTCCTTCCTTCCTTCCTTCCTTCCTTCCTTCCTTCCCTCCTTCCCTTCCTTCCTTCCTTCCCTGTTGCCCTTTCCTTCCTTCCTTCCCTCCTTCCCTGCCCTCCTTCCTTCCTTCCCTGTTGCTCCTTCCTTCCTTCCTTCCCTCCTTCCCTTCCTTCCCTGTTGCCCTTTCCTTCCTTCCTTCCTTCCCTCATTCCTTTCCTTCCTTCCTTCCTTCCCTCCTTCCCTTCCTTCCCTGTTGCCCTTTCCTTCCTTCCTTCCCTCCTTCCCTGCCTGCCTGCCTTCCTTCCCTGTTGCTCC
>CAUYRH010033117.1:0-10432 GCA_963574655.1 Perodicticus potto | reverse complement strand
CCCTGTTATTATGGTGTTATAGGATATTGTCTTTCTCAGACTAAGCAAGGTCTGTTTCAAGAATCTGAGAGCATTTAAATTGGGTGCATAAATATTTAAAATTGAAATGTCTTTGTGTTGTATTTTTCCCTTAACCAATATGAAGTGACCATCATTATCTTTTTTAACTTTAGTTGCTTTAAATCCACATGTATTTGAGAATAAGATTGCAATGCCTCTTTTCTTTTGAGTTCCATTTGCCTGAAAAATTGCCTTCCAACCTTTAACTCTCAGTTTTAATTTGTCTTTTGACATGAGGTGTTTCTTGCAGACAGCAAATAGATGGCTCATGTTTTTTAATCCAATTAGCCAATCTATGCCTCTTCAGTGGGGAATTCAAGTCATTGACATTTATTGAGATAATTGATAAGTGTGGTAGCATTCTATTCTTCTTATTTTGTGAAAGTCTGTTGGCTGGTTTTGTCTTATGCATCATTGTGGAAACCCTATGAACATCAGTTACCTTATCTGCAAATGGGAATAATAAGACTTACTTCACAGTATTATTGTGAGAAACAATGAGCATTGTATGATTTCTGATATGTACAGGGCACTAAATAAATCCTAGTCTCCCTCTCCTTCTCTGCATTCACATATGTCTTGTCTTCCTATCCAACAAGTAGGTCCTCAGCTTGGCAGCCTGTGCAATGCAAGTGTCTTGTAGCTGCAACACCACATTCTCAGGGCCACACACATAATGGGAACTCAAGAAATAAGGGGGTGAAGGAAAAGAAATCTGCCCCATCTTCCAGAACAGACAGAGGACATACATGCCCTTTCTTGATGACACCAAGTCTTTCTTTCTCTCTCTCTCTTTCTTTCTTTCTTTCTTTGTTTTCCTTGAGGAAAATTCTCACTTTCTTCTCCCTGGTAGAGTGCTGGAGCGCCATAGCTCACAGCAACCTCAAACTCTTGGGTTCAAGTGATCCTCTTGCTTCAGGCTCCCAGGTAGCTGGGACTAGAAGTGCACACAGCAAGGCTTGGCTATTTTTTTAGAGACCGATCTAAAGGTCATGCTCTTCCTCAGGTTGCTCTCACAACTCTTGAGCTCAAGCAATCCACCTGCCTCAGCCTCCAAGAGTGCTGGGATTACAGGCGTGAGCCACTGTGCCTGGCCATCATGAAAATTCTGAGATTCTGATGACCTAACTTTCTTAGGGACTCAAACTGACAGCCACCGTTTATTTTAAAATGGTTTCGTAAACCAGATTCCTTTCATCAAGTCAAGCTCACATCTTCATTGGAGAAGTTCTTCAGATGCTATTCCTTGATTAATTACAAAGTATCTATTTTTAAAGTTATAAAGTATTTGGGTATCTGTAAGCATTAACAACTTAGGAAACTCAAACAAAAGAGCAAACCTATTTTTCCAAAGTCACTACAATCGATAAATGAAAAGCCTTCAGCATAGTCCTAGTCTCTTGATCTAGTTGAGAGCTCTTTGTTCTTTATGTAATTTATACAGGAAACCAGCAATTTACTCATCCTCTGGCACTCATTGTGTTTGAATGTTACTGTGTTGTTGACTCATGGACATTATGCTGTACTTTGCTTCTGCCTCCCAACCCTGAGTACCAGACCACTCTTAACTCCAGGTGTCAAGGTGGCAACATAGAGTTGATGGAGTTGATAATGGAGAAAGAGGATCAGGCCATGTCACACTTCCAAATTTGGACATCTGAATCCTGCAAACTCTTAACCAAATCTCCTTTAGAGACAGAGATTTGATAACTTCTTACCGTGAAGCTTGTTTTGCTCCTGACTGACCACAGAGTGCTAGTTCTGTTTCCTTTTCTAGGGAAAATGTTTGCTATGTATCAGCAAAGGGTTTACCAACGCCAGCACAAACAAGCCTCCCCAAGCAGAACTCTCTAGCTTTAAAACCGAGGAAATGAAGCCCAAAGAGATAACACGACGTAGATTTAGCTATCAAAATTTATTGTTTTAAAAGGGGAAAAATCAAATTAATGAAGGCATTTAAAAATACATTGCATTCTTATTAAATACATTTTGTAGGATTTGTCCTTAATGATCATGAACATCAAATCTGAATTCCCGGTTGAGCAAAATGAGCTATAATCAAGTGGAACGAATTGTAATGCTATGATTCTTTCTTGTTGATTTGCGTTAGCCTGTGACGACAGAGCTGAGATGGGCTGTGCTTGCTCAGCCCTTCCCCCAAAGACAGCAGCATGCCACTTTGCTCTGCATGTGTACCAGCTTTCTGTCTACTGACTGCTGGACGCTGCCCTTGCCTTAGTGGATAATTCTCTCGCTCTCTTAATATAGCACATACTGATATATTATACAAAAATATTTAATGCATTTAAATTGTTCACAGCAGTCTTTGATTTTCAAAGACTTTCATGAAAAACATACTTCTGGAACATAGGAGCGTTGGACTTCATCTTGTCCCTCCCAGTTGACTTGCTATAATTATTATGGAGAACCACTGTACGTTGAAGAAGGAGAGTGGTTGAAGGAAGGTAGAGCTACTGACTTGTGTGCCTCCTGCATGTGGGCATTTGAGAATCCCACGAAATTCCCTTCAAGTTCATAAGGTTTATGGCTCCCAGAATTTATTCCTGTATTGCAAGTAAATCTAAGGAAGTAATTCAGGGAAAATAAATAATGCTACCAAAGGAACATATTGATTTAGAGTTGTTAAATCCTTCTAATAGATGCAAGATCTCAAATAGCCAAAGTATTTCCTTACGTTATGAGGCAGTAGCTATGGACTCAGAGGTCTAGAATGATGCAAGAAGGCAAGTCGTGTGTTTTGTGATCTGATTTAGGTTGCCCTGGTGATGTAAGTTACTTGGAATCAATAGGATACACACGTGTGTGTGTGTATGTGTACACATATAGAGAAAGCAAGAGAGAAAAAGTGGGGAGACAGAAAGACAGTGAAGGAAAGAGAGAGAGAGAGAGACTGATTCGAAGGAAGCGGCTCACATGTTTGTGGCACTTGCCTGTCAGGAATTTTGAGAGCAGGTGCAGAGGCTCGAAGCTTAGGAAAGATTTCCATATTACGCTCTCGAGTTGGAATTTTTTCTCCCCTGAGTGCCCTCATTCACTCCAGCTGCTGCAGCATAATACAATTAACTGGGTAGTTTATAAACAACAGAAATTTATTACAGTTCTGGAGGCTGGGAAGTTCAAGATTAGGCAGCAGCAAATTCAGTATCTGGTGAGGACTCATTCCTGGTTCACAAGTGGCTCCTTCTGGCTGTGTCCTCAGATGGCTGAATGAGCAAGGGGTCTCTCTGGAGCATCTTTTGAGAGGGCGCTAATCCCACTCATGAGGGCTCTTCCCCGATGGCCTAATCACCTCCCAAAGTCCCTCCCTCCTAAAATGTCATATTGCTAGAGGAAGCGAGGATTTCAACATGAATTCTGACCTTAGCACTCACTTTCCACTCTGAGGGCCTTGACCTGGCTGGACGTGGCCAACCTATACAAGGCAGGATGACCTCCTCTATGCAAAGTCACAACTGCTGATGTTAACATTATCAACAAAGTGCTGTCACAGCAGTGCCCAGGTTAGTGTTTGACTACGTAAACTGGTACTGCAGCTGAGCTGGGCTCACATAGAAAACTGTATAGACATACACACATCTAGGAAGAGTAAAATAAAGGGCTACCTGGACTAGTTATCAAGTTCACAAATGTAGTCCTGCTCAGCATGGCATCTCAGTAAACAGTAGACACCATATGAAGGGGGCCTCGTAAGGTTATGTCATATGTTTACTGTCCCTTTTCTACATGTAGGTCTGTTTAGATACAGAAATTCTCACCACGGTGTTGTAGTCACTGCTGTCTGGGTGGCGGCCTGGGAACCCCAGGTGGCCCTCCAGGTTTGGGGACGTGACCTCCAGCTCGTGTGCCGGATGCAATTGCCCAGCGGTGCTTTCTCTGGACATACCGTGCCATTCAGTGACTCGGGACTATACAGAGATGGACAGATTTTCTTCCTAAAATTCAATGACGTAAACTCTTAAAGACGTTTTAGGTGTTGAATATTTGTATATAAGAGCAAAGCCTTATTGAAAATATGGGCAAGGTGTTCTGGGAGGCTCTTTGACAGAGTGGCCATCGCATATCAGCAGATGACTAGGCTTGTGCCTCATCCAGTGAGCAGGACAGATCTCAGGCCTTTAGGGTCTTTTCAAATGGTCAGAACCCAAGAGAGATGCCCTTCTAGGCTGCAAGTCTAACAGAACGCACACATAGGTTCCTATGGAGTCGGGGCTCGGGCTGCCTGTGCTGTTTCCA
Organism: Perodicticus potto; assembly: GCA_963574655.1. Taxonomy (NCBI): domain Eukaryota; kingdom Metazoa; phylum Chordata; class Mammalia; order Primates; family Lorisidae; genus Perodicticus; species Perodicticus potto. Next base: position 6,118 of record CAUYRH010033117.1, on the reverse strand, counting down.
GGAATACCCGTCATCAAGGCTCCATGCCCCCTCCTGGGTGCCCTGCCGCTGCAGGAAGCAGCAGTATGTGTGAGAAGCAATAGTGTGCCAGAGCCTGCAGAGCCCGGGGTGCAGAGGCTGGGATTAGGGCGAAGCCCACCACGGAGCCACGTGCAGGGCCGAGCAGGTGACTGAAGCAAGACTACTGGGCCACACCCAGGAACAGGCAGAAGCAACAGGCTCCTATATTGCAAGCAAATCTAGGGAAGTGATTTAGGGAAAATAAACAATGCCACTAAGGAAGCATACTGATTTAAATCGTTAAGTGGCTCGTGACTATATAGTGATGGACAGATTTTCTTCCAAAAATTCAATGATGTAAACTCTCAAAGACGTTTTAGGTGGTGAATATTTATATATAAGGGCAAAGCCTTATTGAAAATCTGGGCAAGGTGGTCTGGGAGGCTCTTCTCATAAATGCAAGATCTGAAATAACCAAAGTAGGCAAAGTAGTGACGACACAGTGGAAGCCGGCCCTGTCCACTGTGGACAGTGGCCCCTCCCCTTCCTCCTGCCATCTGGAGAGTCAGGGACACCCACTCTGCAGCCCCACAGAGCCACATCCTGAAGGAGGAAGGAGTTTTGTTTGTTCTTATTGCAAGCATGGTCCTATTTTGACGTTTTTGCTCAACTTGCAGGTAGAAGGGGCTGATGTATATAATGACTGAAAGCAGAGTGTTCAATAGCACCCTGGAAATGTCAGTACTGGCTCGGAGATCATCCGGGCCAGTCTCCTGCGACAGCTGAGAAAACTGAGACCCTAAAAAGGTTGCATGGCCATCCTGCAAAGGGTGGCTTTGTCTTCTAGAAGAAAATAACACATATACATGGATTTGGTACTGTCTATCTAATGAAAAAGAAAAAAAGAGGAGATTTGGATTTGAAATATAATAATCTGTATGACTCTGTTAGAAAAAAGCCAATCGAATGTCTCCAGCCCCGCAGGGCCCTGCAGAATCCCTCCCTTCTCGAATTTTCTCCCTGGCACTTGTGTTTCTTTCCATTCTGACCCCTGCCTAGTCACAGATAGAGATGGATTCTGACAGAGCCGGGAAGAGTTGTTCTATTTCCATGGCAACGTCAATTCCCATTCTGCAGGTACATCAGCTGCCACTTAGGCCGCTGACTAAATGAAGGCTCCTGAAGGCCTGGGTGTTGCAGCGCCTGGCCAAAAATAACTTGGCATGCCACCGCTCACAGCCCCACGGAGAGAGGCATTACACTGCCTGGATGCCCAATGTCAGCTCTCTTCCTGTCTTGCCGCTAAAGAGGAGGAAAGAGGAACTGCACGGTGTGGGGGAGGGGAGCCGGAGAGGCCGCCACATTGTTCCCGTGGTCTGGGGAAGGACGCATTTTCCTCTGTTGAGTGAACATGAAACATATTCTAACTTGTTCACCCCAGGGGTACCAGATAATTTGTATTTCAGCAGAAGTAGTATAATTACACAGTTTAGAGTTAGAATTAATTAGCATTTGGGGAAGTAGTGATAAAACCAAGCAGTTATTAAAAAATTAATTTTAATGGAGGTCAGTTTGGAGACACTTGATTTTCTTTTGAAAGATTTTCCTTTTTCCTTTTTTTTTTTTTCTTTTTGCTGTGGGGAGATAAAAGGATAACATTATTAAATGATCCTTTAATCAACCTAAAATTTTAACCACCTTATCATTGGATGTTACCCCTGGGTATTAAAATCCAAATCAGTGGTACACATACCAAAAGTGTTTCAAAATAAATGAAGAATTTTGTTAATATTTGAAGGTTATCTATGAAGAAATACTTCAGTGTAATCCCTTAAAAATATAGCACATTCCCAAATGCATGGATCATAGCAACCTTACTGACACGAAGCACAGCCAAGAATAGCTTCATATATTGTACTAGGTACACACGATACTTAATAGTCATTCATGTTGTTTGAGGAATGTTTGAAACCAGGAAACACTGTCTGCGTGTGTATGAGTATAAAGCTCTCCTGGGAGTGCCAGGGCACCTGGAATAAAGAAGACAAACCCTTGCCCTCATGAAGGTTCATTTTGCTTTGTTTCTTGAAGTGAAAAGTCAGACAAGGCTGTTTATGATTAGGGAAAACGGTTTCTCACCTACAGTTGGGGTTTTACAACATTACCATGTTTACATTCTTAAAATCAAATATAGTCACACTGAAACTTACATCTTCTAGAACTGATAATTATTGCATGGTTATATGAAAGACTGTCCTTGTTCTCAGAAGTGTTGAGGGAATGAAGAGTCATCATATATGCAACGGCAAGAACAGTAATGATGTTGATTGTTTTTATTAGAGTGAGGAAAAGGGAAAGTGAAGGAGAAAATGTGAGGACTTGTCACCACGTGGCGAGTCTCAGTGGCAGGGCTGCTGCAGGCCATCATACTATTATTGTAACCGTTGCTGCTTAGTTTGTATTTTTTCCAAATTAGAAAGTTAAAAATTAATGCAACCTATAGCTTTTTTTTTTTTCTTTTTCTTTTTTTGAGACAGAGCCTCAAGCTGTCACCCTGGATAGAGTGCTGTGGCATCACAGCTCACAGCAACCTCCAATTCCTGGGCTTAAGCGAGTCTCCTGCCTCTGCCTCCCAAGTAGCCGGCACTACAGACACCCACCACAACGCCCAGCCATTTTTTGGTTGCAGGCATCATTGTTGTTTGGTGGGTCCGGGCTGGATTTGAACCCGCCAGCACAGGTGTACGTGGCTGGGGCCTTAGCCCGTTGAGCCACAGGCGCCCACCACAATGCCCGGCCATTTTTTGGTTGAGGCTGTCATTGTTGTTTGGCGGGCCTGGGCTGGATTTGAACCCACCAGCTCAGGTGTACGTGGCTGGTGCCTTAGCCCGTTGAGCCACAGGTGCCGAGCCAACATATAGCTTTTGAGGAAACGATAATTTTTAAATATTTTAGATACAAAGTTAAGAGACTACTGTTTTGGGAATGGTACCATTGTAAAACGTAGCACATTGAAAAAGGCCACTTTCTATTTCAGAACAGCAGTAATTTCTACTACTATATCCTAAAAACCAGAGAAGTTTGAACTTATATGTCTTAAAGTTCCAGAGCTTAGTAAAAACTAAGAATTCATTCTTTAAAGAAAAATACAAATAAATTCTGCACACTGCCCTTTCGCCTTGAAATAGTATTTTATACTCTTCTTCCTCCTCCTTCTAAGACCACATTCTTGCCACCATTTGGGGCTGGAATGATTAGCTGGTCCACTCCACATCTTTGCATTCTAAATCATAGTAGAGCCCTTCCTGCTCATTGGAAAATGATGCATGAGGCTTGGTAAGTTCTGCGGATAAACCTGTACCAATAACTATGACTATTTAATATACATTATGCATTTATTTCACACTTACTAATATAAGTGAAAGCAATGAAAGGAAATTTTTCTACAGGGTCCATTTCAGCCCTCCATTATTATGCCCCCAAAACAAAAGCAAAAAAAAAAAATCCTATTTAAACGACTGTCCATGTTATTCATCTTATTTATACCTTATATGTTGCCACAGAATATTAGAATATGCAATGATGCAACCTGGGCTGTCTGTTGCTTGTTTGTGGAACTTTCGGTGTTATGTCAAAAGGAAAACAAGGATGCCTGGGTTCATTTTAAATAAGGAGATTGGTTCTTCCTTTCTGATGTGTTGAGTGGGAGCCTGGGCCATTTTCTTGCTAATCCAGAGCCCTAACAGGGAGTTAGCCATGTTTTAAGAGGTATAGTATGATGTGGTAAAATTACTAAGACAGCCTTGTTTGTTTCCCGGGAAGATGACGCCATGATGATTGCATGGCTCCCCGGCTCACTGCAAACACAGGAAGGGGAGAAGGGGGCTCAGGAATCCAGAACAGAGCAGGAAGGCTATGCCAACAGCTCTAATACGATTCTTTGGAGCTAAGGAGTACAGTTTGCAGTATTTGTTGAGTTTCCTTTGTAGTGGCCATTGTTTCTCCTAAATTATTTCAGGGGGATTTTTTTGTCTCCATCTGTGAGCTGGACCCTGGAGGGGTATTTTGACTAGTTTTCACTGTACTCATGTTTTCTTCATCATTATATCTAGCTTCTGATTTTTCCTTCTACTCTAAATACATTATTTATTTTTTTTTATTTTCTCCAGTTATTCAACACTCTGGTATATGGCTTTGTTCTTAGACTTTTGTTTGTCCCCCAAGTGGACTGAATCTCTAACCCTTCTGACCTGGGGGGCCTGCATGCTTTGAAAACACCTGTCATATGAGTTGGGGTGCCAATGTCCCTACTGTCCTGTCACAGGACACCAGAAGCACCCATGTTGGAGTCCAGAGGCGAAGGCCATGTCCTCATGGGACATGTGACTTGAGGAGCCACCTCTGCCTCCTGCTGTGATCCACCTCCTTTGCTCTGATCGCACTTGTCTGTGTGGGGTGAAATTTAACGTTTGTTGTACAGTTAACAACTTCCATAAAATTCCTGTCTTTAAAAAAAATGTGTAAGACTTGTTTTTGCATTACATATATATTAGTTAATAACAATATCATTTATTTGTAAGGATAAAATTCTACCAATTTGTATGTTTGTTTCTGCTGATGGTCTATTATTGCGCTATAGTTCATAAAGTGTTTTCACATGTTCTCGATTACTGTTAAAATGGGGAGGAGAGTTGCTTAATTGAGATCATATTCATTTTGATTAATTTTATTATTCAGTAGCACAAACTGGAGCTCTCTTATATTGTTACTCTAATAAAACATTAATGAATAACTTAACATTAAGCTGAATGCCAGATAGTGGAAATTATAGCTACATGTGAGTATATTTTTAATGTCACTTTTTAAATCAGTTATGTTGTCTTGAGGGCTGTTAGGAAATTTCTATCTGTTTCTTTATCTGTCAAATAGGGATGGTAGAACACCTGTTTTTCTCTCCTCCTCATTTTAACAGTAATCGAGAACATGTGAAAACACTTTATGAACTATAGCGCAATAATAGACCATCAGCAGAAACATACAAATTGGTAGAATTTTATCCTTACAAATAAATGATATTGTTATTAACTAATATATATGTAATGCAAAAACAAGTCTCACATGTGTAAATAACCACAATAGTGATAACCTACGGGTCGTATTTGGTAGGCTTTCCAGTTAATCAGGTCTTGTGCTTCTCAGCAACGTCCTGTCCCTGAATAGAGAATTTGATGGTGAGTCCCTCGGATAGTTGACGTATTGATTCGTGTTCTCCTACCAACATGGATGTGGACAACGTTGTCTTGCTGGCAGGCATTTTAGACTCTATGTTGCAATCTATAGCCAATGGTTGTGGCCTCTATGGCAGGGGTCCTCAAACTTTTCAAACAGGGGGCCAGTTCAGTGTCCCTCAGACTGTTGGCGGACCGGACTATAGTTTTTTTTTTAAAAAAGAAAACTATGAACAAATTCCTATGCACACTCCACATGTCTTATTTTGAAGTAAAAAAATAAAATGGGAACAAATACGATATTTAAAATGAAGAACAAATAAAGTTAAATCAACAAACTTACCAGTATTTCAATGGGAGCAATGGGCCGGCCTGCTTTTGGCTAATGAGATAGTCAATGTCCGGTTCCATATTTGTCACTGCTAGTCATAACAAGTGATGCAAGTGTGCATCAGTTAGTCTAGATTTGGTTGGAGATTTCAGATATTTCATTCTGGAAAAAGTCAGTTCACAGACATAAGTGCTACCAAAGATGGTTGCCATTTTGAGTGCATGGTTCCTGAGATTAGGATATGTCTCAGAGGGGAGAGATGCATAGAAATTAGGAAATCTGCTTGACTTGAATGCATCTTTCAGAGAGTCACAATTCTGCAGTTCAGCTAGTTCCATTTGGTAAATTATATCCACATTTTCTCTCTTTTTTTTTTTTTAATTTCAAGATACTTTATTCTTAAAACAGGTCACACCAAGCTTTTGGCCCATTCTGCCACTGTACAAGCTACAAATGCTTGCTGAGCAGCAGAGGGGTGCTCTTTCATAGCATGTCTGAAAAGTGAATAAAAATCCATATAAAACAAATATTCAAATAGTTTCCATAGGAACACAGATAA
>CAUYRH010033116.1:0-11812 GCA_963574655.1 Perodicticus potto | reverse complement strand
TTTAGGTCAGATTTAGGTATCTGCCAAAATATTTTCATTAAGATCCAGATGGAAGGCTCGGCACCTGTGGCTCAGTGGGCTAAGGTGCCAGCCATGTACACCTGAGCTGGCGGGTTCGAATCCAGCCTGGGCCCGCCAAACAACAATGACAGCTGCAACCAAAAAATGGCCGGGCGTTGTGGCGGGTGCCTGTAGTTCCAGATACTTGGGAGGCGGAGGCAGGAGACTCGCTTGAGCCCAGGAATTGGAGGTTGCTGTGAGCTGTGATGCCACAGCACTCTACTCATGGTGACAACTTGAGGGTCTGTCTCAAAAAAAAAAAAAAAAAAAAAAAAGATCCAGATGGAAAGAGCAGATTCTATCCGGGATAGTACTTTTTCTTTTTTTCAGAGGGTGTAGAAGCAAGAAAGACTAAGCCAAACTATACAATTATTTTGGAAGCTTTTGCTCAGACATGGCAAATAGTTTTTCTACGTATTTTGTAGTAGCCAAAACATATCATATAACAAGCTCCAAATCTGTGGGCTGGGAAGTGAACTTGGCATGGCTAAGTTGGCAAGAAAATAAATAATTATAAGCAAATAATACCTACTGCAGCAATATAGTCACAATATATGGAACAAAGTTGTGAAACTCTGAACTAAAAATTGTATAAAAATTGATTAGACTAACGGTACATCGGCTGCATTTGAGCATCAGAGGCCACTGTCCTTCTCATTCTCATCTGTTATTGTATTTCTGTCATATCGATTTGACTCTGCTACTCCCATTCTGAAATGTCACCTATAAAATCTGTCAGTTGAGAAAGTAATCAGATTTTGCATTTCTTAAACGATGTATAGTTAATGCAGGTAAGAATTGTGTATATATTGAGCCATGATTTCAGCTATATTAAGATTTTCAAAAGGCTTTTCCAAATATGTGCAAGGCATATAGAAATCTATTTGTTTAGCTGGAGAGTAAGATGTTTGTGGATCACTGGGAAATCAGTGTGGAAAAATGGGTCAGATCCAGATTGTGTGGGCTTTTTCAGTATCCATTTAGCTACTAATTTTCAAATAGCCAACTAAAAGAAAAAAAGAATCCTATTTCATTTTCATTCTAATAGTTTACTGACTTTAATTCAGGAAGAGAAATAAAAGTTGATCTATTCACTTATACCTTTTCTGTTATCCAAACCCAAACCTATGCCTTTTTGAAGACTTTTCCTAAAATTCTATTTAGATCAAGGAAGCTGTCTCCAGGTCAAACTGATCTCTTTATTGCTCTAGAGTCCAAGACTTAAACTTCTTAGTCTACAGATTGGGCTTTAGTCATTAAATGGAAGAAAGAAAATAAGCTGGGAAGCTCAGAAAAATTACTTAGTATAAAGTTATGTTTCTGAAGCCAGGTTTGACCCACTGCTCCCTTGTTCTGAGAACAATTAAGGGAAAACACACTTTTTCCATTTTAACTTCCTCCTTGTTTTTGATGCCAGTATTTAGCAGCCCTACCAAAATCTTAGGCAAGATCATTATATTTATTTAGATGTATATATGTATGTGTGTATTTGGTATATGTATGATGTATATATATATATATACACACACACCAAATATATATGCATATATATATACCATATTGATACACACAGGTTGTATTATACACAAATTTTATTTTAGATGTTCAAGAGGAGTTATAAAATATTTATAAAAATATGTTATTGAGTCTAAGGTTGGGGACCACTGTACTATAATACTGTACATTTATACATGGGGAATACATTTATAAATAACATTCCGGCATTAAGACCACGAGTGGATGGCAAGGTCCTGAGATATGAGAAAAAGAACAAGAGTGATGAGGGCTTGAGCTGGGTAACTTTGATCCGTTCTTAGTTTTCGTTGAACAAAGAATGCCAATACAGAGAAAAAATTGAAAATCAGTATTTAAAAAATGATTTTTACAAATTATTAAGGTTCCTGGCTCAGCGCCTGTGGCTCAATGGGCTAAGATGCCGGCTATGTACACCTGAGCTGGCGGGTTCGAATCCAGCCCGGACCCGCCAAACAACAATGACAGCTGCAACCAAAAAATGGCCGGATGTTGTGGTGGGCACCTGTAGTCCCAGCTACTTGGGAGGCAGAGGCAAGAGACTCACTTGAGCTCAGGAATTGGAGGTTGCTGTGAGCTATGATGCCACGGCACTCTATCCAGGGTGACAGCTTGAGTCTCTGTCTCATAAAAAAAAAAATTATTAAGGTTCCTAAGAAAATTTAGAAAAATAGAAAATGAACAATGTCCCTTATGATACTGTCAGGCTTCAAGGCAGCTGTCTGTGTCCTAAAACGCTGGAGTTTCCAACAGGCACCTGATTCTTGCTTCTTGGAGTGTTCATGGTCAAAGAATGAGCAGACCCACCCAAGTAAGGAAAGCAGGGAGCAAAATATTCTGAGGAAGAGAAAGAGAGGTTTACAGAGCAAAGTGAGCAGTCAGGTTTTATGTATGTAATTGTGGGTTCATGTGTATGTATAAGAATACATACGTGGTAATTGAAATTCAATTATTATCATGTTTTAAACAAAATTTGGGGAAATCACTCTGTCTGTGAAGATACAACCTTAGAGAGAACATCTGCTTCTTAGATAAGTAAGGGCCACCACGTATATCATCTTGAACTTGTGCTCATCTCCTTAAACTAAGCTGCTTTATGCAATGCCAGTAAAATAGCACACGTGGCTAAAATAAAGCATGACAGAGCAAACGGTCTCATTTTCCAGTTGCATAAACCTGTTTTAATTGGGGGCAGGAAAGGCTTTTTCAATTTTTCAAAGAAAATGTCTAAAAATGGGGATTCATAGCATGATACAGTCATCGATTATAGACTATCAAAAAGCCACAGCTCATTCTGACAACCGCAATCTTCTAAAACTGTAATTGTAGGTTACGTTTCTAGAGCAATTTCCTGAGTCTGGGGCTTCCACTGCTGCTTAGAGTGTGACCACTTACTGAAACTTTATAATATGTAGTTTCATTATTCATAAGGGTGATAAATAATAAATTCTGGTAGGTCATGAGAATTAAATGCATAAAGTATAACTTCACAAGGAATGTACCAAGTATTTGGGATTACCAGCTTGAGTGCAGTGTAATAGATATTTCCTGATTTCTGGACTATTCCAGGGATGACCTATGTATTCTAGGTCACCACACCTAGTGCAAAGTGGCACCTCAGGCCCTATGTGTTTTTGTCTCTATTGAGTGACTTCCAAAATGAGTTCCAGGAGGAGAGGTAGCCTGGTGCATTGGTTAAACTGGGCCCTCCGCTAACAGTGTGTGAATTGCATCAATTATTTACTCTCTGTGACTGATTTCCTTATCTAATTTTGTACTTGAGGGTTGTGAAGAGTCTCTAAGTTAATCTAGGTGCTTAATGTTAGATCAGTGCCCAGCTCATAGTTAAGAGTAATACAATGTTATTGTTTGCACTGTGTTTTTTTTCCCTTGAAAGTGGAACCATGTTATTGCTGTGGTCAGTGCCTTGATGCTGAGACAGAGAAAACACTTCCCTGCACAAAATGCTGTGAACGGTACTCTAGCATACTGATACCCAAATAGAGTAGTGTGTCTCATCCTTCTAAGATGGAGAGAGACTTTTGCATGACAATCCATTTTCTTTCTTTTTTTTTTTTTTTGAGACAGAGTCTCATTATCTCGCCCTCGGTAGAGTGCTGTGGCATTATAACTCACAGCAACCTCAAACTCTTGGGCTTAAGTGATTCTCTTGCCTCAGCCTCACAAGTAGCTGGGACTACAGGTGCCCGCCACAACACCCAGCTATTTTTTTTGTCGTTGCAGTTGTCATTATTGTTTTCACTGGCCCGGGCTGGGTTTGAACCCGCCAGCCTTGGTGTATGTGGCTAGTGCTCTACCCACTGAACTATGTATGGCGACTGATAATCCATTTTCAAGTAGCTTCTACATCTCCTTTCTCCAGAGGAATTAGACACGAATCAGCAGGGTCCGTCTTTTCCTGCCAATAGTGCTTAAGGGACCAGCCCCTGCAGCCTATGTGTTTCTGCCCCAAGCACCAGGACATTTGTATAAGGTATAGGACGCATTCTTGTGATAACCATAACATGTGGTACAAGCCTGATATATCAAGCATTGGGAAAAAATATTTTCTGACAAACTTCTAGACTTTTTGCCAGGACATTTTCCATGTCTAGTGAGTGGTGTTTCCAAATATTGGGGACATAATCATACTAAAATTTATTGTTTATATGAAATACAAAAGTAGGTGAGTGTTTTCCTTTTTGCTCATTGATAAATGTTTATCCAGCAGCATCTGCTGTCAACCCTTTCAGAAGAGTGCAGTTTGCAGTTTTAAAAGATTGCACAGCCAGAGAAGGTAAGCTGAGCGTTATGTTCCTTGTGGAATAGACTCTTCAAGAGCTGCAATGTCCCCAGGTAAACCATGTTGGATTTCTATTGCATTTGGAATAGAAACCTACATGGCCTTTGCAAGAAACATATGAAGTGAATTTGAGATAGTCTTACAGTTAGAAAACTCAATTTTGTGGACTTTTACTGGTATCTACAGCAGAATTGAAGAAAAATTCTAACAGAATTACCAAGAGTTCCCAAAATCTGTCTTACCTCAGAAGCAAAAAGCTTTGTTCGCTAAAGACGTCCACTCGCCCTTTCAGGCTCTTAATATCATATCCTGTCCTAGTCCTTCATGTTCTCGCTCAACATAGGGCTTGACTATCATTTATAATAGTTTGTTTTATTACTAGTGATGTGGGATCTAGTCAAGAAAATAGAGTCAAATAAGAAAAAAATCCTTTAAGTTTCCAAGGAGTAAAATAATTCCACATGCCACGTGACAAAATAGATATTTGGCATCCAAGCCATCATTTGCAGGATTCGATAAATTCCCAACTCTTGATGTGTTCACATCCTGATGCTATTTACCTCTTCTTGGAGCATTCCAGCCCTCCAACCCCGACTGCGGGTAGCTCATGCTACTTGCCCGTCAATTCTCAGCTTGGGTGAAGCTTCCTCTCACACCGGCTTATGGGACCCCCAAATCTGGGTTAGCTGCTCTGGCTTTGTGATTCTTTAGCTTCTATTCATCCCATCTTGGTCCCTGTCACACTGTAATTATCTGTTCACACGCTGTCATCTACTGCCAAATTCCAAGCTCTCCGTGGGCAGAAGTGGCGTTTATGGTACAGTGCCTAGCACACAGCTGTTGCTGAATAAACATTTATCAATAAGTTAATGAATTTATGGTAGTCTCCTATGGCCCTAAATCTTATTTTAAAATAAATAGGTTGTTCCTTTTTAACACAAATAATTACCAAGGTGAGGGTAAGGAGAAGACAATTTCCTATTTCATAGAGAGAAAAGAATTAAAGGTTATTTCAGAACAAGGGGTGAGGAATTTTTAGAGTGAACTAACTTCTTGTTGCTAGTGCCTGAAAGAATTTTTTTGGAGATATGGTTCCTTTCAGCTGACAGATACTGCTTCCAGGTGCATCAGCTAGAGCCCGAGCCCTCAAAAACACTTGACAAAACAGTTTTTTGTTTTTTTGAGACAGAGCCTCAAGCTGTCACCCTGGATAGAGTGCTGTGCCATCACAGCTCACAGCAACCTCCAAGTCCTGGGCTCAAGCGAGTCTCCTGCCTCCGCCTCCCAAGTAGCTGGGACTACAGGCGCCCGCCACAACACCCGGCCATTTTTGGTTGCAGCCGTCATTGTTGTTTGGTGGGCCCGGGCTGGATTCGAACCTGCCAGCTCAGGTGTACGTGGCTGGCACCTTAGCCTGTTGAGCCATAGGCGCCGAGCCAACAAAACGGTTTTAAGAAGAGAGTGTCTTCAGAGGTCAGTGATATTCACTTCTTACCATCTGTGGATAGAAATATATTCAAGTTCACTAATTTCTTTAAACAATATTCTCTTCTCTATCTGCCTATTAGGTGGCACAGGCTAAAGTGCTGTCATAAATACATTCAAAAGGTAATATTATAGCTTATGGCACTATATATGTTAATTTCTTCACTTGATCTTAGCCAAAGGGTGAGACGTGATATATGTGTTAATTTCTTGCTCATGTAATGGTGCAGATTGAGGGTTTAGGTGAGTGGAGTGGCTCTTCTCCACATGGTAATTCAGAGATCTAGGCTATTCGTCTTGAAGCTGGACCATCCCCTAGAGTATGTCTTTGTGTCCAGCTAGATTGATGAAGACAACAGGCTAGAAGGCAGAGTGTGGTGGTAGTACTTTTACAGCCCGAAAAGTACAGGCCTAGAAAGCACATATATCATTTTTGTTCACATACATTGGATAAAATTTAAGTCACATAATTAACTGCAACAGGGATTGGATAATGCACGTGCCCACTGTAACTCCATAACTGTAGAAGAAGGAGAGAGTGAATCTGGGTGGAGAGCTAGTGGGCTCTGCCTGATAATCTTATGTCTGGCAATACCAGTTACCATAGCCTGCACCTTCAGGGAGCCACAGGGTCAGTCTCACCACTTTCTCTTTATTCTCAAGCATCTCACAAAATATAAAGAATGAATCCTCATATCTCTTTGTCTCCTAGGGTCACCCTTGCTCTCAGAGTACTGGTACTTCCTCTGCCATGGGCCAGCCTGTTGCTTTTGTCTTCTCCAATAATTCCCATCAAGCCTGTCAGAGTAATTAATCAGTATGTATTTGTTGGAAAACAACGAAGAGAGAAAATGACCCTTGTGGTTCAGTTCCATTATGAACACATATTCTTCCATCTGTCACATTTTTGCTTTGGCTGGAAAGGGACATTGAAGAGACTCATTCTTTGTGGCTCCTTTGAATGGAAGCTACTTATTCCCCATGTTCCAAGTTGGAGAGGACTGGGAAGCTCTCTGCTGATTTATCTGTTGCCACTTTGCTTTAGTGAAATTATGGCGGGAGATTTGTGTTAAAACCTGTAAGTCTCCTGCCATCTGTTGTGTCCCTATGAATCAGCACCGTCATCTTTTGAACTCCGGCATGCCTGTATTAATTGAAGAATTCAGCACCTGTTTGGTGTTCCTTATCTATTGCTGAGCCATGGTTCCCTGCTTTCATGCTGTGGCTGTAAAACAGTATATTTATTTTATTTTTTTTAGAGACAGAGCCTCAAGCTATTGCTCTGGGTAGAGTGCCATGGCATCACAGCTCACAGCAACCTCCAACTCCTGGGCTCAAGCAATTCTCCTGCCTCTGCCTCCAAAGTAGCTGGGACCACAGGTGCCTGCCACAACGCCTGGCTATTTTTTGGTTGCAGCCATCATTGTTACTTGGCGGGCCTGGGCTGGATTTGAACCCGCCAGCTCAGGTGTACGTGGCTGGCGCCTTAGCTGCTTAAGCCACAGGTGCTGAGACAGTATATTTATTTTTATACATTAAATTATTACAGCAAAAATTAGTTCTCTATCATGATGTCTTCCATACATTTTTGTGAGTTTCCTAGAACTTTCTCACTTCTGTCCTGGAAATAATGTTTCACAATTCATCAATCTGGCTTTTCTGTCATCTGACCAGGATGTTACTCCTGGTAATGTTACTCTTTGAAAGATCACTATTCCTGGCTTATCTACAACTTGGACTTTACCTAACAAACGCAAATGATGTAACCTAATTGTGTGTACCCTCGTATTAATCTGAAATAAAAAGAAAAAAAGAAAGATTGCCACTTCTTTGGGCACAGATGTCCTCTGCAGAAGACAGCTATTGACACACAGCTGGCAGAGTACCTGGGACTGTGCCCATGGAGAATTAGACCCAAGCACCAGATAGGGCTTTCCTACTAGCTATCACAGCATGGTAGTAACCAACATAACTTTTAAATTAGGCTTCACTAAAGTTTAAGAATATTGAAAGAGAAGTGCACACACAGAATAGGTCCAAGTTCCATACCAGTTCTCAGAGTTTTGTACAATGTAGACACTGCTTAGCTGCTTGCTTAGATGCCTGTGGTGCAACTCCACTGAATTACCTTGCAGTCTTTCAGACTTATATGGGCGGGTGCATTTCCGGACTCTCAGTTCGGTATTGTTGATCTATTTGCCTATTTTTGCCCTATTGTCAAACTGTCTTGACTATTAGAGCTTAAAATAAATCTGAAAATAAGGTAGTGAAAGTCCTCTTTGCCGGCAATGAAGTCTTTCTGCTTTTGTATATAGGGACAAATCCTTAAAGCATCTTTATTTTTGAAGGACATTTTCACTGGGTTCAAAAGTCTAAGTTTTCAGATGGTTTTTCTTTTTTTCTTTTGTGATGTTGAAGTCTTACTCCGCTGTCTTTTGGCTTTAAGGTTTTCTCATGCTAAGTCTGCCTAGCTGGGGTCTCTCTATATAATGTATCTTTCCCTTCTCTGGCTGCTTTTAAGAAATTCTCCTTTCATTCATTATTTTAACAAACTTTATTATTATTTCCTTGGTGTAGTTTTATTTATGCTTTTTTTGTGCTTGGGGCTCAGTGAAATTTTTAGATTTATGGATTAGGATTTTTATAAATATGACAAAATTGGTGTTTGTTTCTTTAAATGTTTTTCCTTCCTTATCCCATTCATAAACTTCAATTACACGTGAATTAAGATGCCTGAACTTGTTTTTCAGGTCACTCCTGATCTGCTTGCCCCCTTTGCTCATCTTTTTTGTTTGTTTCACTTTGGGCAGTTCTGTTGTTACATCTTCCAGTTCACTGACTTTCCCCCCTCTTTAGTTATATCTAATCTGATTTTAATCCTAGTAGTGTATTTTTCATATCAGACATGATTGTTTTTATATCTGAAAGTTTATTTTGAGTCTTCTATCCCTTCATGGCTCTTCACATGCTCCATCTCTCCCCTAGCATTTTGAACATATGAAATGCAGTTATAATAATTTCTATCATCTGTATCATTTCTGGGTCATGTTCAATTGATTTATTTATCTTTGGGTTTTGGGTTGCATATTCTAGTTTTTTAAAATACTTGATACATTTTTATTGAATGCCTGGCATTGTGAATTTTACCTTTTTAGTTACTGGATATTTTTGAATTTCTAAAAATGTTCTTGAGACTATTCTTTCGTGCAATTAAGTTACTTTAAAAAGCCACTCTGTCTTTTGGGTGTTCTTTTAATCTTTGTTAGATAAGAGCGGAGCATTGTTCAATCCAGAGCTAAAGCTTCCCCAGCACAGAGACAAAGCTCTTTGGGAAATTCTGTCCAATGTCCCATCATTTATAAAGTTTTTCACTCTGGTTCTTGAGAAGAGGGGCTATTTTGTGCCCTCTATGAACTCTGCGGATTGATTCCCCTATTCCTTTAGCTTGGCTTTATTCCTGGCCTTGGGTTCTTTCCTCATGTGCATATTCTGATCTATACTCAGCTGAAGACTAGAGGAGGGCCCTCTTTAGATCCTTAGAACTCCTTTGTATATTTATCTCTTCTCTGGTGACCTCCTTGAAATCATCAGCTGCCTCAGCCTCTCCATAGTCCCTGCTCAAGTCACTTTAGAGAGAGACCACTGGCCTCTACCTCCGGGCTGTAGCCTGGGAACTTTCTCTAAGTAGTAGGAGAGCTCAGATTATTTTTTCTCTTTCAGGGGGTCTTTATCCTTTGTTGCCTGATGGCCATTGTCTTGAAGATAATGTTTCTAGAGTCTATTTTATATACATTATTTTTTGTTAGTATTCTAGGTGAAATTTAATTGCCAATCATTTTTTTGTTTTTATTTTAAGAGACAGAGTCTCACTTTGTCACGCTTGTTAGAATGCTATGGGGTTATAGCTCACAGCAACCTCCAACTCCTGGGCTTAGGCAATTCTCTTGTATCAGCCTCCCGAGTAGCTGGGACTGCAGGCGCCTGCCACAACGCCCAGCTATTTTTTTTGTTGCAGTTTGGCTGGGGCCGGTTTTGAACCTGCCACCCTTGGTGTATGGGGCCAACACCCTACTCACTGAGCCACAGGTGCCGCCCTGCCAATCAAATTTTTAAAAATATAAATAACATTAAAAAATGACCAGTATTTCAGTTAAAATATTTCATCTAATCCAATCTAATTGAATTGAATTGAATTCATTCATTGAGTTAGTAGTGCTTAAGATAGATAGCCAGAATCCTGGTCTGACAAAGCTTGGTCAGTTCTTCTCCTTGTGACCACTTTCTGTTGGGAGTTTAAGATGCAAACAATGGGGGGCAGTGATCCATGTATTCATCAAGCTGATGTTTCTATTATTCAAGTATAGTTTTTCATTTCAGCATACAAGCGTATATATGTTGATAAATCCTTGTTAAAATTATCCTAGAATCCATGCCTTTTGGGTTTATCTTTGTTTTTCACTTAAATGTGCTGAGTTTCTTCCTGCTTTTGTCATTTCAAATTGTTTGAGTGTGCCTCTGTGAGTCATTACAAATACATGGTATTTCACCCGTGAAGGGTGAGTATAATAATGTTTTCATTCTCAGAAAATATTGCGGCTCGGGTTTTGAAAGCTTTTTTTTTTTAAAGGAAGCAAAATATTTCCTTATAGATAACCTATCCTATTTGTTTTATTAGGATCCAGTGCATATTAATAATTTGGACATATGATTTTTGAGTTCTTAAAATAAGATTGCCTACTCACTTCAATTGTTGTCTAATTTCTCCACCAAAGAAAATAATGCTACGTAAAAGGCTATTTAGGTTCCATAAAAATGTTAGGGTTAAAAACTTGAGTGCCAATGAACATAATACCAAAATTCATCTTAAACTATTATTTCCCAGTATTAAAACTGACAGTGCTTGTATGACTAACACCTTTAGTTGTAGGTGATGTATTGGAGACTCCAGGAGCTCTTCTAATATATAATGGTAGAAAGAATATTGAACCTAATAGATTGGAACATAATCCTGGCTCTGAAGGGTCTGACTATTTGATCTTGTCGGGAGATCTTGTGAATATTATCTAGTCAGGTTCTTTGATTTACAAATTTCAGTAAAGGAATTATAAAAACAGGAGTACTGACTTGAGGTTGGTGGCTTTTAATTTTGCCAGAAAAGGGCAAGGACCAATGTAACATGTAAGAAAGAGCATTTAAACACACACAGACACACCCATGGATTTGCTAATATAGAACAAATAAGGATACTTTATAACAAATAAATATATTTTCACAAAAACAAAACCTTACAGATTATGGCCGAAAAACATTTTTTTCTTTCATTCCTTCTCCCCTGTCCCTGGTAGAAAATGAGATTTTAAAACACAGAAAATTTATTAACATAATAATACATAGAACTACTCCAGAAGAGGCCATTGATATTCACAAGAGAAATCTTCGTCTTGCACCCACCTCAGAGTGAAGGGTCTCGCTTCCCTCTAGACCTGTATGAGGGGTCCCACTTGAGGGGTCCCACTTGCTGCTCGCAGAGAGGATCTGGAAAGCTGAGGGAGTACATTGGATACTTTTTTTCCCATTATTAAGATACTTTACTAAGAAGAATATGTTCCAGCTCCATCCAGGTAAACATAAAATATGTGAAGTCTCCATCTTTTGATGGCTGCATAGTATTCCATGGTGTACATATACCACAATTGGTAATCCATTCATGGTTCCACGGGCACTTGGGCTGTTACCATGTCTTGGCAATTATGAACTGGGCTGCAATTAACATTCTGGTGCAAATGTCTTTGTTTTAAAATAATTTTTGATCATCTGGGTATATAGCTCCAATTCCTGGGCTTAGGTGATTCTCTGGCATCAGCCTCCCTAGTAGCTAGGACTACAGGTGCCCGCCACAATGCCCAGCTATTTTTTGATGCAGTTTGGCCA
>CAUYRH010033115.1:0-28238 GCA_963574655.1 Perodicticus potto | reverse complement strand
TCCCAGCTACTTGGGAGGCGGAGGCAGGAGACTCGCTTGAGCCCAGGAATTGGAGGTTGCTGTGAGCTGTGATGCCACAGCACTCTATCCAGGGTGACAGCTTGAGGCTCTGTCTCAAAAAAAAAAAAAGAAAAGAAAATTGTATATATTTCTGATGTACAGCATGATGTATTGATATGTATATATTTTAGAATGGCTAAATCAAGCAAATCAACACATATATTACTTCACATATCACTTTTTGTGGTGAGGACACTTAACATTTATTCTCTTAGCAATTTTCAAGTATACATTGTTATTAAACTTGCTGTACAATGGATCTCTTGTACTTATTCCTCAAGTCTAAGTGAAATTTTATATCATTTGGCAAACGTCTTCTCAATCTCTTCTCTCACAATTTTCTTTTTATCCAACTATTTTCACCCAATGTCATCTGCTTCACTAGAATATCTGATCCCAGAGGGCAAGTGTCCTATTCACTACAGGACCTTCAGCCTACAGCTGTGCCTGGCAAATGACCAGCAGTCCATAATGCATGCAATAATATATAATACAAATGAAGATAAATGAATAAAAAGGTGAATAGATCATTTGGCTATGGTTCTCAAAATTCCCAATGCACAAACCTTTGATCTAGCAATTCCACTTCAAACAAGATATTCTACTGATATTACTAACATAAACATGCAATTATCCCGTTATACAAGGATATTAGTGGCAGTAAACATTTATAAGAGCAAAGTTCAGCAACAGTCTAAATCCCCATCACAGGGAAATTGTTAAATAATGTATTGTACACCCACATAACAGCAGACTATGTCTGTATGGAAATAAAGAAAAAGGCAACTCTCTGTGTGCCTGACTGCACTGCTGACTAACTGCCAGTCAAGTTGCCTGATGCCACGGAAATAATATAGACTTGTCCTGGAATGAGACAGGCTCAGGTTTGAATCCAGGCCTACTTCTTGGCTACAGGATCTTTGGTAACGTCCTCTCTCTTTCAAATTCATTTTCAACAGGCAGTGGAGAAGGTTGTAGTGATGTACATAAAGCAGATAACTCAAAGCCTGGTACACAGTGGGCCTTAGGTCAGTCTAAAACATCTTCTTTTCCCTAAAAAAATGTCCACCTCTGAAGGTTGCCTCTATGTGAGAATGGCAATGGTAGGTGGTCTGGGGTTGAGAAATTCAGGCAATAAAAATAGACATGGCCTGAGATAAAGATGTAAAAATGGACACTAACAGATATAATACAGAGATGACCCGTCAAATGCACATTAAACACCTACAATCTCTGGAGAATCCATAAGCAACAGAACTCAAGTCAGTGTGTATGATAGGTGTTTTTTCCCCTATCTATGGCAGCCTGGAGAAATACGTTTAGTTCCACCTGGCACTGGTGCTGGGGAAATGTCAGCAGGTATGAGGTCTGGGAGGGAGCTGCTTAGAATCAACCACTATCATCACTGTACATCAGAAAATGAGAACACATAGTACTACTTTGCAAAAGGCACTGTTCTAGGCACTTTCACCCATTTAACCCAGACAGCAACATTGTAAAATGTCACTGTACCTATTTCACAAAAGGGGTCATAGAGGCAGAGAACATTAAATGTACTTGGTCAAAGTCAGTCACTACTGATGTGAACCCAACACATGCTCTTAACCCCAATGCTCTGCCCTAACAGCAGCCCCATAAGGAAACTAGGAGCAAGTGCTTTAGGAATGGAAAATGGATACCAGACGTGGAGACTTACTTTTATGTTGTACCTATCCTCCCACTTGCTAAGCACCAGTGCTAAGGGGCCCATCCTTTCTGCCTTTCTGACTGTGCATGAGCTCTTGTAGGCCGCCCCCCCACCCCCTCCCAGTACACTCCCGCGCATGCAGGGCTGCACCCACGGGCGTATGAATTTTTGACACCTGTGTAAATAACTCCTCTACTAAGGCGCCCAGAGTTTTAAAATTTAGTTCTGACTAAATTTAGATCCAGACTAAGTCCGTGTCTCCCCAGGCTTTCGGGATGAAGCCTGACATTAGAAGTGCTTCAGGGTCTGACCCAGCCCACTGAGGAGCTAAGGAATTTTTGCTCTAAAATATGACTTCTTGAGATAAAGAATATTTTGAATTAAAGGCCATTCATGATCAGGAAGCATTGAAAGAGAACGTTCCTCTATCTACATAAAACCTGAGTAACCTGAGAATCAAAAGGGGCTGCTGACTTCCTTATTACATGCTAACAGACCTGGCCCCAGGGACATTTGAAGCGAGATACCTGTCTCTCAAGTTAATCTACAAATCAATCTGTTTCTACAAATCTACACACCTAGCAACCACTTGCTGCACCCACTTTCCATATTCTCTCCAGTCCCTTCAAAAAGGCATCTATAAAGGTCTCTGACCACCACGGAGACTTTGGGTAGTTATTCATGGGGTTCCCCCCATGTACATGGTATTTGGAAAGATACCTTTAATTAATCTACGGTAATTGCTATCTTTCATCTAACCAACCAAGGGAAAAGGGCTGGTTTCGCTGTGATCCCTGCACCACTCTGCTGCCTCATCTCCCGGCCAGACCTATAATCCAAGCTAGTCTGGGCCTTTCTCCCGGGGTCATCACAGCTTTCGCTAAAGTGTCCTCTCTCCATGGTGTGCCATGGCCCTCAAGGTCCAGCTGGTCCTGCGCCTTCTCCTAAGTGATCTAGCAGTCTCCCTCTACAGAGCGGGATCTCTTCCAGGGCACCTGCCAGGTCTGATTCATTCATATGTTCTCGGCACTCAGTTCAACACAGTGAAATTCTTCCCTACCGCTCCACCCTACGGCATCCCGCCAACATCAGTGAAGAGATAGAACTCGAATCCAAATTCCCCGGAGCCACCCGCCGTCCTCCCTTCACTCCCTCCCGCCTCTTCACTGCAGAACCACCCCCCTACCACGAACCCTAAACGCGCGAACACATATTAAGTCAGAGCCGTGGCGCCCTTCCGCCTCCGCTCCATGATCCGCATGCGTACTGACGTCACCACTCATTTACGCCTGCTCAGTCGAGCGTTCACGCTCTGTTCTCGCGCTTCTAGCGTGCAGCGCATGCGCAGGACCAGCAGACAGTGGGATCTGCTCTCCGTTTGGACCTGCGATACCTCCTCCTTTCTTCCTCCTTCAGGCCGGACTTCCTTAGGGGCCGCATACAGGACGCCGAGCCTGGTTCCGGAGTGGAGTGCCCGCTTTCTCGCTCCCACGCTTTTGGCCCCTAGCCGCCATTTACAGGCGGGTAGCTTATGGTAGAACCTCCTCGCCCCCACCCCACTCCCGTCACGGGAGAGCGCGCGCTGCGCCTCAGGAGCCAATCAGCAGCTGCCTTAGGTAAGGGAATTGCGAACCCGGCGCGAAGCTCGCGCTCTTTCAGGGGGCGGGGCGCGTCGGCAACCCCGCCCCCGACTGTTAAACTGCAGCTCTGACGTCCCGCGGGTGTGCGGAACTGAGTTAGGAGCCGCTGACTGCTCGTAGAATGCCGGGTTGGCGGGAGTTGAGACGGGGGGCACAAGTAACGAGTTAATAGAAACCTCTGTTGTGGAAAACCCTAAGAGAGCGCATCAACTGTCCGTAAAGTGCTTTGGAGGTCCCCGCGTGTGAAGAGAAACTTATTCTCTGCGAATACTTTCATAGAGGGCCCGCAAACAGATTTCTTAAGTATTAGGGCGGCCCCCCCCAGATGTGTAAATAGAAGCTTGACTTGTGGGGTTCCCCGTGCGAGGCCTAGTAACCAAGTGCCTAATTAGGGAAGGAGGCCCTCACAGAGGAGTCACAAGAAAATGAGGGAATTGACTGCTTAGTTTTGGGGTGGGGGTACTTCATGAAGGGGGACGTAAGTACAAGGGCATCGGGAGAGTCTCCCCCCAAAATTTACAAATAGGCTCTGGGCGATCCCCAAAGGGAGTGTAAAGAGATAATTCTAACTGAGGAAGCCCTCCCAAAGAATGTGTAAATTAGGTTCTTAATGCTGGGAGGTCACCCTTCCTGTAAAGAGACACTTCAGTGGTACTGGAGGATTGCAGGTCCCCAGATTGCATGTGAGTGAGATCTTAAGTTATGGGGAGCTCCCTACAGGCTGCTAAGTAGACTCAAGTACTGTGGCAGTTTCCAGAACCTGCAAGTGGACATTCGTTTACTTGAGAAGGGGATCCAAGTGACTTTTTTTTGCACTAGAAGGGGATCCTCATAGGTGTGTGTAAACAGAATCCCTGCTGAGGCATGAAAACAGACACTTAACTACTGGGGGGTTTCAGAATATGTGTTATCAGACAACACTTAATTACAAGGGAGGGAAGCAGCCCAAGTTCTGGGAGAATCTCCATCATTTAAGGGCTGAATGGATAATTTTCCATGAGCATCTGTAAATAGACCCCTGTCTTCCTGTCTGGGAAGGCAGCCTTCAGCCCCATTTGTGGCTGAGGGATTGGTCCTGAGGAGCAGTGAGAGCACCTAGGCAGGCTTTTGCCTGGAAAGCAGAGCCGCTCCTGCATCCTGTAAACAGATACTTGAGTTCTGGAGGGTCTAACTGGCACCTGTTGATGTCATTATGTACTTAGGTGGGGGTGGGCAGTTCTCATAGGCTTCTCTAACACGCACTTAAGAGCTAAGTGAGGGTCAGTAAACTTTCTTTAAAGGGTCAAAGAGTAGTTATTTTAGGCTCTGCAGACTGTTTTGTCTGACTCAGCTACTCAGGTCTGCCATTGCCGTAGACCAGTGATTTTCTTTCTTTGTTTTTTTCTGAGACAGAGTCTTACTCTGTCACCCTGGGTAGAGAGTGCCGTGGTGCCATCATAGCTCACAGCAACCTCAAAGTACTGGGCTCAAGCAATCCTCCTCCCTCAGCTTCCTATGTAGATAGGACTATAGGTGCCTGCCATGACACCTGGCTAGTTTTTCTATTTTTAGTAGAGATGTGGGGTGGGGAGGTGGGGGTGTCTCACTCTTGGCTCAGGCTGGTCTTGAACTCATGAGCTCAGGTGATCCACTCACCTTGGCTTCCCAGAGTGCTAGGATTACAGACATGAGCCACAGTGCCTGGCCAAACCAGTGTTTTTCAACCTTTTTTATCTTGTGACACACTTGAACCTATAGTTAAACTTCTGCAGCACACTTAATTATGTTGATCCAAAACAAAAGAGTAAAAAAAAAAAAAAAAAAAAGAATATACTTACTGTGCTTTCAACTTCTTCAAAAATATTTAATCTTGAAAATTTTTCACAGCACACCTAACATCCTAACTGCACCCCAATGTGCCACAGCACACCAGTGGAAAATCACTGCCATAGACACTCTGTAAGTTGATGAATGTGGCTGTGTTCCAATAAAACTTTGTATTTACAAAAGCAGACTGCAGACCAGTTTGTGAACCTGACCTCTGAGCTAGGGCAGATGGCCCTACAGAATTCTGCAGACAGTTAAGTACTCAAAGACCACTCTAGAATGATGTGTGAATACCTGGGGAAACTCCTATGGACCTGTAAACAAAAACTGATGCAGAGTGAGTTGCTTAGGTAGCCATACATTATATAACAAACATCTCAAATAGATTAAACACTAGTGAGACCTTGAAATGAAATTCAGAGTGTGAAGGATGGCAGACCTCAGGAATGACAGACAGACAATGAAGGGTAAGATGGCAGGTGAAAGTAGGCCCTTAATGCTGGAATACACACACACACACACACACACACACACGCAGTAACTGGTAATCAAAAGAGTAGTTGTTGGACTGAGAATCATGTTACGTATTTGAAAAGAAATGGCCTTGCTGCATTTTGGGAAGGAGATTATCCCCTTTTTATGTTAACCTGCACCTTCGAGTTGTATTTATGTTGGAGCATTTCAATAGTTCGGAATAGTTTTGGCTACAAGTAAGAAATAGAAGTACCTTTGTTCCTCACTGCCTCCAGAGATAGACATTCAAGGTTAATTTGGGACACACGTCCCCCCCACCCCTTGCCAAATCTTGTGTCTTATTTTGCTGTGCCTTCTATTAAGTTGCCTTATAGCCCAAGATGACTGCCTGAGCTTTAGCTTCCACACCCACATTTCTTCCAGCTAGGAGGAGGAAAGGGCAAAAGGCATGTGCCAGCATCTATGAAGGGAAGTTTCTGAAAGTGCCGAACCACACTTGTGGTGTCATACTATTGGGTAGAAAGTCATATGACCACACCTCACTGCAAACAAGGCTGGGAAGTATGTTTTGGATAGCCAGGTACCTAGCTCAGAACTCAGGATTTTACTTCTTTGGAAGAGGTCAAGAATGGATATTGAGAGCCAGCTGGCAGTTGTTGCTCCAAAGCTCTCTTTTGAAAGGAAAGGCCTTGATCTAATCAAGGGTAAGCCAGATAGAGTGGGAAAGACTCTTCATCCTGAAATTCCCTTATTCCCTCCATAGGCAACCATGTCTGAATCTGGGCACAGTCAGCCTGGACTGTATGGGATAGAGCGGCGGCGGCGGTGGAAGGAGCCTGGCCCTGGTGGCCCCCAGAATCTCTCTGGGCCTGGTGGTCGGGAGAGGGACTATATTGCACCATGGGAAAGAGAGAGACGGGTGAGTACCTGGACCCAAGAGCAGCATTCACATATCCATCTGTTACACAAATGTTTATTGAGCACCTGCCATGCACTGTTACACAAATGTTTATTGAGCATCTGCCATGCACAAGGCACTAATCCAGATGCTGGGGATGTATCTATAAATAAAATTGCCCTCATGAAGTAAGAAGGGGTGAATAATGATAAAGGAGACAGTTTTAGATAACATGGTCAGAGAAGACTGCTCTGAAGAGGTGACTTTTGAGCAGAGACCTGAAGGAGATAAGGGAACAAGCCATGCCAAATTCTGAGTTGAAGAGCATTTTATACAGAAAGAACAGCAAGTGCAAAAGCCCTGAGATGGCCTGTATCTGCAGTGTTCAAGGAGTAGTAGCCAGGAGGGCAGTATGGCTGTGGATGAGGAAGGAGGGAGAATAGTAGGAGATAAGGTCAGAGAGGCAGGTAACTGGGGCCAGATCATGTAGGACCTGGTAGTCCTTGGAGCTTTGGATTTTACTCTGAGTGAAATTAGCATTGGAGGGTTTGAACTGAGAGGTGCCATAAACTCATGTTAAGTAATAACAGTAACTTTTTATTTACTGACTAGCATACAGTGTGCTCCTGAACATTTACAGCTACCTCATGAAGTAGAACCTACAGTAGATCTGATTTTCACTAAAGAGGAAACTGAAGCCTCAGAGGTGAACTTGCCCAAAGTCAATGAATCAAGCAGATTTGGCAGAACTCAGATCCAGGTCCAGCTTAGTCTTAAGCAAAGCATCATTTTATCTGCCATAGAAAATACTTTTGTCTGGGATTCAGGACGCCTCTGGCCTTGCCTCACTGCTCTGCTCCTGTGCTTAAGTGACTTACTGCCAGAACCTGCCCCCTGGCTTCTTCATCTCAAGAGAATTTTAGTAGTGTGAAAGTAGGTAACAATTAGGATCAGGTTCTGAGCTACAAACTGTGCAAACATGAAGAATAATCTATTCACAGTGAGCCAGGCTCTTGCTTGTTTCTTTTCTTGAGTCACAGCATAAATGACAACATGTAGTCTCTCTTCCTTCCACACACATCTCTCTGGGCATTGTTACCATCTTTCCACACTGTCAAACTCAATCCCTGAACAAGCAACTCTCAAATTTCATCTTCGTCTCCGACTTTACTCCTGAGCCCTGGTAGCCTCCTGACTCACAGGTGGGCTCCTCACATCTTTCATGTTCCCTGCTGACCTCATCATCTTGCAACCATTTCTCCTCCTATATCAGTGATAGCCCATTGGGCCTCACCCTGTCCACCTCCTTTATCCCTCCTGTCCTTCTGCACTAGTTAGGCTGAATGTATAGACACCAGTGCTATACATTCTGTCTCCTGAATATATCTGTTCATCATTTCCTCTCCACCTTCGCAGCATCATCCCAGGGATAAATTGAGCATTTCAAATCCAAAATCTGAATGGATTGTGAAATCCAAAACTGATGCTCAAAGAAAATGTATATTGGAGCATTCATCTTTTTGGATTTAGGGTGCTCAAGTGGTAGGTATAATGCAAATATTGCAAAATCTGAAAAAATCAAAAATCCAGAGTATTTCTGGTCCCCAGTACCTCAAACAGGGAATACTCAGCCTGTATGAGCTACTCCTGCCTAGCTTACTAAAAGCTTATGTCTCCTCCTTGAAGAAACTTTTCATTTTTTTTT
The DNA here is from genome assembly GCA_963574655.1 of Perodicticus potto. Taxonomy (NCBI): domain Eukaryota; kingdom Metazoa; phylum Chordata; class Mammalia; order Primates; family Lorisidae; genus Perodicticus; species Perodicticus potto. Next base: position 19,968 of record CAUYRH010033115.1, on the reverse strand, counting down.
TTTTTTTTTTTTTTTTTTGTGAGACAGAGCCTCAAGCTATCACCCTGGATAGAGTGCAATGGCATCACAGCTCACAGCAACCTCCAATTCCTGGGCTCAAGCGAGTCTCTTGCCTCCGCCTCCCAAGTAGCTGGGACTACAGGCGCCCGCCACAACGCCCGGTCATTTTTTTTTTTTTTTTTTTTTTTTTTTGGTTGTAGCCGTCATTGTTGTTTGGCGGGCCCAGGCTGGATTCGAACCCGCCAGCTCAGGTGTACGTGGCTGGCGCCTTAGCCCATTGAGCCACAGGCGCCTAGCCAACTTTTCATTTTTTCAAAGCACTTTTGTATTAGCTAGTGAAGTGATCAGGGTTTACTTAAGTGTCCTCAATATATTGGTGAAGAAACAGACCCAGTGAGGGGCCAAGACTCTCAGGTTGCTCAAGGAACAGGAGTCAAACTCAAGTTCCTCCTCACTCTTAAGCATATTAGGAGTGAGTCAGGCGAGGCTCTAAGAGGGCAAGGCATGGGAATCAATCTATCAGCTTGGCTAAAGCAGGAGCAGGGCTGAAGGGGAGAAGTGATCAGGATAGGAAGTGCTGTTGGCAGCCGTTAGATAGCACCGGCCCTGGCTCAGGTGCCACGCTGGACAGCTAATGAGTTTTCTCTCCTTTCATCCTTATAATAGTCCTTTGAGGAAGGAATTCCTGTCTCTGCTTGCCAAGTGAGAAAACTGAGGCATAAGTGAAAGTGGTTTCTTATTTGCATTCACAAAGCCAACAAGAGACAGTACCATTTTTGAACCCAGATCTTTTAGCTCCAGAGTCCAAGCTCCTTTCCACTTGGGCTTGTTATCTAGCAGAAGCAACTATACATATGGCTGAGGATATGCTTCTGGAGCTATGCTGCCTGGGTTCAAGTCATGGCTCCATTGCTTATTGGCTGTGTGACTTTGGGCAAGCTGCTTAACCTCTCTGGGTCTCAGTTTCTTCATTTGTAAAGTGGGAGTAATAATAGTTCCTATCTCACAGAGTTGTTGGGTAGGATCAAGGGAGTTAATATATGGAAGCATTTAGAATGGTAGGTGACTAAAGGCTATCTAAAATGTCCAGGAGAGCCAGGGAGCCATTCCTGAGTAACTGCCCTCCCTTACCACAGGATGGCAGCGAAGACACAAGCACATCTGTCATGCAGAAAACCCCCATCATCCTCTCAAAACCTCCAGCAGAGCGGGTGAGCAGGGAAGAACCTACAGAAGGAGGGAGGAGGGGAGCAATTACAGAAGGGATCGCCCCCATTGACTGAAATCTTCTTACCCCCATAGTCAAAGCAGCCACCACCTACCACAGCCCCTGCTGCCCCACCTGCTCCAGCTCCTTTGGAGAAGCCCATCGTCCTCATGAAGCCACGGGAGGAGGGGAAGGGGCCTGTGGCTGGGACAGGTGCCTCTACCCCTGAGGGCACTGCCCCACCACCTCCTGCAGCCCCTGCACCACCCAAGGGGGAGAAGGAGGGGCAGAGACCTACACAGCCTGTGTACCAGATCCAGAATCGGGGCATGGGCACTGCCACACCAGCAGCCATGGATCGTGAGTTGGGGCTGGGCAGGATCAGGTTGGGAACTAGCATCCCTCTCACACAGAGACCCTTACTGCATCCTCTGTCTTCTGCTTTCCCCCATCTTTAGCTGTTGTGGGCCAGGCCAAACTGCTGCCCCCAGAGCGCATGAAGCACAGCATCAAGTTGGTGGATGACCAGATGAATTGGTGCGACAGTGCCATTGAGGTACTAAGGGGTCCCTCCCTGTTTGAGCTTCCCCAGGTTCCACACCCTCTGTCCCTTCACTCCGACCTCCAGCTTTTGGTAGTCATGACCAGAGCTGACAGTTTTCAGGTAAGTACAGAAGCAGAACGTTCTCACCTAACCAGAGGAGAATTTCTACTAGCTGTTTCCTGGACCTTGCTGCAGTACCCTTCCTATTTGATTGAAGCCCATGCTGTCCCAGTGTTAACTGTGCTGAATGTCACTCCCCAGATAATCCACCTCTCTATCCTAGTAGCCCCTGCTCTAGTTCAGACCTCACTTTCCTACATCATTGCTACCTCCAGTCTCTCAGTCCTTGGATCTCCTCCTTTGCTGCTTTTTTTCCTTCAAACTTCCATATCACACACCTGCTTACATTCTAGGGGTGTCTCTTATTCTTCCTCAGCAGCCTTATTAGGACAGTCTCAGGGCCATTTATTACCTGGTTTTGTCTGTGGACATCAACTAGGGAGTTTTAAAAAAAAGCCAGTGTCCAGACCCTACCTTTTAGCACTATCAAGAACTTTCTGTAGTGATAGAAATGTTCTAAATTTGGCCAGGTGTGCACGGTGCCTGTGGCTCAGTGGGTAGGGGGCTGGCCCCATATACAGAGGGTGGCAGGTTCGAACCCAGCCCCGGCCAAACTGCAACAAAAAAATAGTCGGGCGTTGTGGCAGGCACCTGTAGTCCCAGCTACTCGGGAGGCTGAAGCAAGAGAATTGCCTAAGCCCACAAATTGGAGGTTGCTGTGAACTGTGACACCATGGCACTCTACTGAGGGCAATAAAGTGAGACTCTGTCTCTAAAAAAAAAAATTTGGCCAGGTGGGTGGCTCACACCTATAATCTTAGCACTCTGGAAGGCCAAGGTGGGTGGATCATTCGAGCTCAGGAATTTGAGGCCAGCCTGAACAAGAACAAGACCCCAACTCTACTAAAAATAGAAAAACTAACTGGGCATTGTGACAGGTGCCTGTAGTTCCAGCTGCTTGGGAGGCTGAGGCAAGAGGATCGCCTGAGCCCAAGAGTTTGAGGTTGTGAGGCAAGAGAATCAATTAAGCCCAAGAGTTTGAGGTGGGTATGAGCTATGAGCTATGACTCCATGGCACTTTACTGAGAGCAACAAAACAAGACTCTGTTTTCAAAAAAGAAAAAAGTTGAGGTTGCTGTGAGCTACAATGCCATAGCACTCTGCCCAGGACCACAGAGTGAGACTCTGTTTCAGAAAAGAAAAAGGAAAAGAAAAGGTTCTGTATTTTCACCATCTAGATTGTAGCCACTATCTCCATATGTGGCTTTTGAGCTCTTGAAATGTGGCCAGTTCAGTGTGACTGAAGAAAACAAGTTATAAAATTGTTTAGTTTTAATTAATTAATTAGCCACATATTATCAGAACTCTAGACAGTATTTATTTACTTATTTGGGAGGCAGAGTCTCACTTTGTCACCTTGGTAGAGTGCTATGGCATCATAGCTCACAACAACCTCAAAATCGTGGACTCAAGACATTCTCTTGCCTCAGCCTTCTGAGTAGCTGAGACTAGAGGCGCCCACCATAATATCTGCTATTTTTAGAGACAAGATGTTGCTCTTGCTCAAGCTGATATTATGCAATCCACTGAGCTCAAGCAATCCACCTGCCCCAGCTTCCCAGAGTGCTAGAATTTACAGGCATGAACCACTGCCTCAGCCTTAGATAGTGTCATTTAATGGGTTAAAGCACATTAAGGCCTGGTTGGGCTTAGGATTCTCTCTTTTTAAAAAAATTTATTTTTATTTACTTATTTTTTGAGACCGTCTCTGTTGCCCTGGGTAGTGCCATGGCAACCTCAAACTCTAGGGCTCAGGCAATCCCTTTGCCTTAGCCTCTGAGTAGCTGCAAACTACAGGCACCTGCCACACCACCCAACTAGTTTTTCTGTTTTTAGTAGAATGGGGTCTCACTCTTACTCAGCCTGGTATCAAACTCCTGAGCTCAGGCTATCCACCTGCTTCAGCCTCCCAGAGTGCCAGAATTACAGTTGTGAGCCACTGCACCCAGCCCTTTCTTTTTTTTAACAGACTTTCCAAGCGGCCATTGTTCTGGACATGGCTGTTTTCCCTGAGAAGAGTCTCTTAACACCGCCTGGTGGTGAAAGTCAGTAGGACTGGTAACCGGAAGATGAAAGTCTCGGAAGTTTCAGACGTTACACTAATGTTAAAAACAAAATAAAACACAGGCAAGATAACCTGAATGGGCTGATTGCCCCTTTCTATAAACCACTCCTTTTCTTGTGCTCCCTCCTTCCCCATGTTTTCCCAACCAGACTTAAGTAGGAAGCCTCCTAAGAATCTACTATAGTAGCCATCTCTTACCAGGTCCTGTCTTCTCTTACCTGTCCTTCTGTTCCTTGCCTCTTATCTTCTCTTCCCCACAACCAAATTTTCCTTTTTTCCACTGTGTTCCAGCCACACTGACCTCCTGTTAGCTTCTTGACTATGCCAGGCTTTTTTCTACTTCAGAGTTCTTAGAATTTTTCATGCCCAAAATGTTCCACATAACCTTACCGTGATAGAGAACAGAGGCTTTATTGCAATCTTAGAAGTTTTTCTTCATATCTAATTAGGCAGCTGGGTGAGCCACAAACATCTCTGGGGTCCCCCATCTGCAGCCTCAGCAACTGACAGATCTGTGGGGGTCATGGTTCTGTATCTTCCCACAGTACCTGTTGGATCAGACTGATGTGTTGGTGGTTGGTGTCTTGGGTCTCCAGGGGACAGGCAAGTCCATGGTCATGTCACTGCTGTCAGCCAACACTCCAGAGGAGGACCAGAGGTGAGAGTGGTATCATTTAGGGGTTGTAGGAAGCCAAGAGGGAGGTGGAAACTCACCTGGGGCAGGGGCAGAGTGAGCCTGGGTGTTAGTTACAAATGGTGTTACAAAAAAACTTTGGGAAACTGCTTTTCTTCTGTAGGTCTCAGTGTCTTTATAAGATGAGGATGATTATGGACCAGACAAAAATCCATGTAGCTCCAAGGCAACCAATCCTATTCTTTCTCTCTCTTCCTTCTGCCTGGCCCCAGTCAGGAAGTGGGATGATATTGTCATTAAGGCTTTAGTTTTAGGCCACCTCAGGCCAGCCCTGCTACTTATCAGAGCCTCTGGTCTTAAACTCTGTAGTCTTTTGGCTTCATTAATTGAACTAAGTTACCTACTTAAGGGTAGGAGTAAAGTCATCTGATACAAAATATGCCCCTGCCCCAGACGTGGACCACAAATGGAAGGCTTAGTGAGCAGGCAAGGAAAAATGTCTCAGGTGCTCAGTTTAGGGTCTGTCTTTGGAGATGTCAAAGGTCAGGAACTAGACGTCAAAGATCAGGAACTAGACGTCTCATGTGCTCCCACCTGCTCTTCTCCATAGGGCATATGTTTTCCGGGCACAGAGTGCTGAAATGAAGGAACGAGGAGGCAACCAGACCAGTGGCATTGACTTCTTTATTACTCAAGAGCGGATTGTTTTCCTGGACACACAGGTGCCAGCCCCCCATTTGCCCCACCCTGGCGCATGCTGCATTCAGCCACATCCTGGAATATTTTTAAGTCAGAACCCTGCATGAATTCTTTGTGCTTCCAGTGATGAAGTCATGGGTGCCCTTAAGCAAATTGCATCTTTTCTTGGCTTTTAGTCTCTTGTCACATTTTCCTGTCCCATTCACCTTCTGCACAACAACCTTCTAGTATAGTGCTTGACAGGGTCAGCTTGAGCTTCCGCCATTTAATTCATACCAGCTGAGTAACTTTTAATGTTACCCTCCTTAAACTTCGGTTCTTTGTCTGTAAATAGAGATGATAATTGTACTTAGCTCTTGGGAGTTTCAAGGATTCAGTACAACGATCCAGAGAAAGTGTTTGGCCAGGACTTGGCACAAGGTTATTGCTCAGGCTTATCACTGTCATTCAAACTGACCTGTCCGGCTCATGCCTGTAATCCTAGCACTCTGGGAGGCTGAGGCATGTAGACTGCCTAAGCTCAGAAGTTTAAGACCAGCCTGAGCAAGAGTGAGACCCCGTCTCTTTAAAAAAAAAAAAAAAACAGCCAGGTGTTGTGGTAGGCACCTGTAGTCCCAGCTACTCGGGACCCAGAGGCAAGAATATCTCTTGCGCCCAAGCGTTTGAGGTTGCTGTGAGCTATGACACCACGGTACTCTACCAAGGCTGACAAAATGAGACTGACTCAAAAAAAATAAAAATAAAAAATAACCTGACCTGTCATATGTTTGCCTGGCAGTTTTTCTCAACTTCTTTCTTACTCCCAGGTTAAGTCCAGATTCCTCAGCCTGGTATTTGAAATTGTGCAGCCTGACTCCTTCAGACTGTCCAACCCTTGCAGCAGCCCCCAGCCCCACCACTGTACACACACCCACCACTGATCCTCACTGTGGTCTGTCACCTCTGCACTTTCCACATCCTGTTTTCTTCACCTGAAAATACCAACGAACTATGTAACCTTGATCAAGTTATTTAACATTTTCATTCTTCAGTATTCTAAGTGGAGAAAATCATGTTGCCTACCTCATATGGTTTTTGTGAGGTTTTAAGGAATTAATATGGGTAAAGTCCTAATGATAGCACCCAACACAAATTAGGTGCTAAATGCGCTTAGCTGTTCATATTGTTATCAGTACCTTAGTCTGTCCCTTGCATTTTGCTTGGCTAATGCCTCTTGCTTCCTGAAGAGTCCACTGAGTAGTCTTCCACCATCCAGTCATAGCACATGATTTGCCACAGTCTGCTGGCCACGGTGTGTGCTCCTGCTTCCCACCTGGTTGGAACTATTCAGGGCAAAGCCCTGGCTCTGTAGATTGGAACTAAGGCCCAGGGTCTGGCCCATAGTTGGCACTCATAGTTGTGGAACACAGTTCTACTCCCTGTGGGTGTTGATGACTCAGAGTGGAAAACCTACAACTGTGACATGAGGCCTGTGTGGCAGGCCCTTCGCAGGGACCACCATGACCTAGAGACAAATCAAACTAACTGGGCGGCACCATATACTGGAAGAGGTTGATTCAAACCTGGTCCTGGCCAAAAATTACGAAAAAAAAAAAAATCAAACCAACTGTGGGCTGGGTTGGAGACCCATGAGGACAGGACAGAAGTTAACAAAATAAGACAGAGCACTGCTCAGTGTTGGGGCTTTAGAAAGTGAGCAGTTGTGAAAGTCTCTTCTTGAAAAAATTTCACGCGGCTCGGCGCCTGTGGCTCAATGGGCTAAGGCGCCAGCCACGTACACCTGAGCTGGCAGGTTCATATCCAGCCTGGCCCACCAAACAACAATGACAGCTGCAACCAAAAAATGGCCGGGCGTTGTGGCCGGCGCCTGTAGTCCCAGCTACTTGGGAGGCGGAGGCAAGAGACTCGCTTGAGCCCAGGAATTGGAGGTTGCTGTGAACTTTGATGCTACAGCACTCTATCCAGGGTGACAGCTTGAGGCTCTGTCTCAAAAAAATAAAATAAATAAATAAAAATAAACTAAACTGGAATGCTTCCCAAGTTCTGTTTTCAATAGAAAAGCATTCTGAAAAAAAGAAAAAGAAAAAATTTCACGCACTGCAGTAAGAAGTTAGTAGAATATCAAGATAATTCAGTTCTTATAGTTTTCAATCAAATGCTTCTTCAAAAGAGTTTGGTGCGAGCCTGGGCGCAGTGGCTCATGCCTATAATCCTAGCACTCCAGGAGGCTGAGGCTGTTGAATTGCTTGAGCTCAGGAGCTGGAGGCCAGCTGGAGCAAGAGTGAGACTTCGCATCTCTACTAAAAATAGAAAAACTAGGCCAGGTGTAGTGGCTTATGCCTGTAATCCTAACACTCTGAAAGGCTGAGGGGGGTGGATTGCCTGAGCTAACTGGTTTGAGACCAGTCTGAGCAAGATTTAGACTCTGTCTCTAAAAATAGCTAGATTTTGTTGGTTGGTTTATACTTCTTCCTTTTCAGAAGCCAGAAAGCAAGCTCCAACTAGGCTGCTGTCTGGTGAGATTCCAGTAAGAGAGAACTCCCCCATCCTCCAGAGGATAAGAGCCCCAAGTCAAGCTCCCAGATGAATGCAGCCACATAACTAACCTCAGCATTCACCACCTGGAGCAGAAGAACTGCCCAACTGAGCCCAGTCAACCGCAAAATCATGAGAAATAACAAATTGTTTTAAACCATGAAGTTTTTTTCTTTTAATTGTAGTAAAGTATAAAATTTACCCTTTTAACCATTTTTAAATGTATAGTTCAGTAGTGTTAACTATATTCACATTATTCTTAGCAAATCTCTGGAAATGTTTTCCTTTTGCAAAACTGAAACTCTATATCTATCAGTTCCCCCATTTCTCCCTCACCGAGCCCCTAGCATTCTACTTTTTGTTTCCATGGTTTTTGTCTGTTTGTTTTGAGACAGTCTCAAGCTGTTGCTCTGGGTAGAGTGCCGTGGAGTCATAGCTCACAGCAACCTCCAACTCTTGGGCTCAAGCGATCCTTTTGCCTCAGTTTTTCTATTTTTTTAATAGAGGCGGGGTCTTGGCTTTTGCTCAGGCTGGATGTTTCCATGATTTTGACTGCTTTAGATAACTCACATCAGTGAAATCATACAGTATTTGTCTTTTTGTGACTGGTGAAGTTACTGTGTCTCAAGCTGATTTGTTATTCAGCAATAACTAAAACAAAAGTGGCATCACGGCCGGGCGAGGTGGCTCAAAGTTGTAATCCCAGCAATTGGGATGCCAAGGCAGGTGGATTGCCTGACCTCACAGGTTCAAGACCAGCCTGAGGCTCAGCGCCTGTGGCTCAATGGGCTAAGGCGCCAGCCACATACACCTGAGCTGGCGGGTTCGAATCAGCCCGGGCCCGCCAAACAACAATGACAGCTGCAATCAAAAAATGGCCGGGTGTTGTGGTGGGCGCCTGTAGTCCCAACTACTTGGGAGGCAGAGGCAGGAGACTCGCTTGAGCCCAGGAATTGAAGGTTGCTATGATCTGTGATGCCACGGCACTCTATCCAGGGTGACAGCTTGAGGCTCTGTCTCAAAAAAAAAGACCAGCCTGAGCCAGAGTGAGACCTCATGTCTCAAAATAGCCAGACATTGTGGTGGGCCCCTGTAGTCTCAGGTACTCAGAAGACTGAGGCAAGACAATTGCTCAAGCCCAAAGTTTGAGGTTGCTGTGATCTGTGATGCCACTGCACTCTACCAAGGGTGACAAAGTGAGGCTCTGTCTCAAAAAAAAAAAAAAAATAGAAAAACTAGCCTGGTGTTGTGGTGGGCACTTGTAGTCCCAGCTACTCAAGAGGCCAAGGCTGGAGGATCAGTTGTTTGGTGTGCATCCCACTGATTAGTTTACATGTACTGATGGCAATTTTTAAATCCTCCCCAATTTTTACACTAATCATTCATTGTTGTTGTTGTTGTTGTATTGTTTTTTTGAGACAGTGTCTCTGTCGCCCAGGGTAGAGTACCATGGCGTCATCATAGCTCACATCAACCTCAAACTCTTGAGCTTGAGTGGTCCTCATGATTCAGCCTTCCAAGTAGTTGGGACTATAGGCATGCACTACCAGGTCCAGCTAGTTATTCTATTTTTAGTAGAGACAGGATCTCACTCTTGCTCAGGCTGGTTTGAACTCCTGAGCTCAAGCAATCCTGCCTCAGCCTCCCAGAGTGCTAGGATTATAGGTGTGAGCCACTGTACCTGGCCATCATTTTTGTTTTTTATCTTTGTAATTATTTTAGCAGTTTTGAAAGCAGTGAAACAACAACAAAAAGACTCCTTACAGGACATAACTCATTCGAGTGAATATTAAATTTCTTAGCACTAGGGCGTTTCTTTTCTTTGGATATGAGGCACTTGCAAGCAGCAATGAATTGTAAAGGAGCTGAGAAATTGTATCTACTTTGAAATTTCTTTTTTTAACTTCCTCTTGTTGGCTAACTCTACTGATCAGAAATTGCCTGCTTGTGTTTCTGACCTGTTTTGTGCTGAGGTAGGCAACGTATTTGCCTTCAGCAGATGGAACTTGGGTAGTTGTGGCCAGCCCCTTCCCTGACACTCTCTTTTCTTCCTTGCTTCAGCCCATCCTGAGCCCCTCCATCTTGGACCATCTCATCAACAATGACCGCAAGCTGCCTCCCGAGTACAACCTTCCACACACTTATGTTGAGATGCAGGTGAGGGAGACAAACCAAGCCCAGGGTTTAGGTGTTATACCCCCACCCCAACCTCCCAAGATTTGCGATGGAGAGCTGGCTACGAGTTTCTGCTTCATAAAAGTACAGGTGTCCTGAAGCCTGTGGGAAGAGGGCACTGAGAGTCAGAACTCGCTCAGCTCCTGGCTCAGGTCCTCAGGTATTTCCTGCCCACTCTCCTTTTAAGCCTCAGCTTCTGCCTTTGTAAAGTGGGGATGATAATTCCTACCTTTCTTGATTTAGAGATGGCCTGTAAGGGAAGTGCCAGCACAGTGATGGGCACACAGTTGTGCTTATAGGCTCTAAATCCCTTGCCCTGCTACCCCCAGAGCTGAGTTCTAGAATCAGGGGCCCCAGTCTGGGCAAAAGGGACCCTCAACTCTGTTGTCCCTTCCTACCCACTCTCAGTCTCTCCAGATCGCCGCCTTCCTCTTCACGGTCTGCCATGTGGTGATCGTCGTCCAGGACTGGTTCACAGACTTGAGTCTGTATAGGTGAGGAGCTGGGGGAAGGGGAGGGGTGAGGTAGGAGACAGCCACAAGGAAAGAGCCATTGGCTCAAGTTTTCATAGGTTTTACACAGCAGCCAGGACTCTTTTAAAACGTAAATTGGAGCAAGTCAGCCCTACCTCAACCCCTTCAAAGCACAAACACATGGCCCTCCACCAACTTTACATATCTACCAGAATCAAATCTAGAATTGTTCACTACGTGGCTTACAAGGTCCTGTGCCCTCTGGTTACCTTGCTGACCTTTCCCACTGCTTTGCCTCACTCCCTTCATTAAAGCCGTAATGGTCTCACAGGTGTTCCTCCTGTGCCTCAGGACCTCTGTGCTTCTCGTCCCTCAGCTAGAAACACTTCCTGTAGGTCTTCTCAGTCCTCCCTTACACTATTCAGAAGGTCAACCTCAGGTTTTCTCTGACCCCCTTACAGCATCCCTGTTACTCCTCCCTCGTCCTCCCCGTTATCCTTCATTGTACTTACCTCTCCCTGTGAGGACATTATAGCTCTCCTTAACGCTCTCTCTCCCTCGTTAGAGTGTAAGCCCCAGGACAGCAAGGTCCCCAGTGCCTCACACAGATCAAATTTATTCAGCGCAAATGTGTTGAATAAATAGCATGAGGAGCTGGCTTGTTTGGTCCTTGGAGTTCTGTTGTCCATCTCCTCCAGGCAAGTGTGCCATCCTGTCAGCATCCCGGCAGGCAGGAGAAGAGAGGGAACGAGGACTTGGCCAGAGCCTGCCTGAAGCAGCTGCAGGTTCCAGAAATGCCTCCAGACAAAACTGGCAGAGGGCCCAGGCAGGAGGAAGGGACCAGCGCTCACAGGGAGGGGAGAACTGGGTTTAGGAAGCAGATGTCTCCAGAGTCAAGCAGCCCTGCATTTGAATTCCAGTTTCTACTGGGCATGTGTTTTTCTCTTTCCAATTCCTCATCAGCAGAACAGTTTTGTGCAGATGAAATGAGTTAAAGAATTTAAAGCATTCAGCATAGTACCTGGTACACAGTAAGCAGTTGATAAATGAGAGCTTACTGTTTGTATTAGTAACCCTAAGGTCGGGAGTGAGCTGTGGGTCTGGCCAACAGCAAAATAGATTGGTAGGGAGCTGGTTGCTCTGACCAGATCTAAATGACCTAATTCTGAAGCACCCCTTCCTCCCCTCCTACCACTATCCATTGGGATTCATTTACATTTATGTATGCCAGCCACTGTTCTGCTACTAGGGATACAGATGTGAACAAAACAGATAGATTGCCCTTGTGGAGTTTAGGTTCTAGTAGAGGCATTACTCAGGAGCTGGCATGTGGCAGAGACTTGTTTTTAAGTCATTATCTATAGGTGAGCCTCTCAGTGTAGGTGAGCTAGCCCCTTGTAATTATGGACAGTGTGTTTTGTGTGAGGAGAATGTCCCCCTATTTTACTAGACTCCCATTATCCTTACCTAAGATTATAGATTTATAGCATATTTTAAAATAGCATAAATAAAAAGCTTATTTTCACACAAAAACCTCCACACAGATGTTGATGGCACTTTTATTTGTAATTACCAAAACTTGGAAAGAACCAAGATGTTTTTCAGTAAGCTGAATGAATAAAGAAACTGGTACATCAAGACAATGAAACATTATTCAGTGCAAGAAGGAAATGAGCTATCAAGCCATGAAGAGACACAGAGGAACATGAAATACATATGATTAAGTAAAAAAAGCTAATCTGAAAAGGCTACTATATGATTTCAACTATATGATATTCTGGAAAAGACAGAATTTTGTCAATAGTAAAAACATCAGTTGTTGCCAAGGATTGGAGGCAGGAAGGGATGAGAAGGCAGAGCACAGAGGAATTTCAGGGCAGTGAAACGTATGACATGTACCCACCATTACAGCATCATGTATTGTCCCATTATGGTGGGTACACGTCATACATTTGTCCAGACCCATAGAATGTACAACACTGAGTGAGCTCTGACATAAACTGTAGACTTTGGGTAATAACGATGTGCCACTGTAGGTAATCAGTGGTAACAGATGTCACTCAGGAGGCCAGGCGCAGTCGCTCATGCCTGTAATCCTAGCACCCTGAGAGGCCGCTAAGGCAGGTGGATTGCTTGAGCTCAGCAGTTGAAGACCATCCTGAGCAGAGTGAAACCCATCTAAAAAGTAGCCTGGCCAAGTTGTGGCAGGCGCCTGTAGTCCATACCCTTGGGAGGCTGAGGCAAGAGAATCGCTTGAGCCCAAGAGTTTGAGGTTGCTGTGAGCTATGATGCCATGGCACTCTACCAAGGGTGACAAAGTAATACTCCAAAACAAACAAATGGGGGAAAAAAAAAAAAACAAATGTCACTCACGTGGGGGATGTTAATAGCAGGGGAAGCTGTGCATGTGGTGGGGGGGGCAAGAATTATTTGCAAACTGTGCTTCCTGCTCATTTTTGCTGTGTATCTAAAACTCTAAAGTCTATTTTTTTAAGGAGATAAACAAAATATTTGTACTGTTGACATAAGTCCATGGATTGGCATCTGAGAGGGTTGTCTCTGAATTCTCTTCAAATTGCGTGAGAAACATGGTATATATGTGGCATTTTTCTGAGCATGGCTGTAGCTTTCATCAGAATCTCAGGCTGTGGGTTGTGGGGTACAAATGCCAAAGCCACAGCGTCTCACCCTAAACCCCAAGGTTCCTCCAGACAGCAGAGATGGTGAAGCCCTCCACCCCATCTCCCAGCCACGAGTCCAGCAGCTCATCAGGCTCTGACGAAGGCACCGAGTATTATCCCCACCTGGGTGAGGCTTTCTCTGGGCGCTGGTGGGGTAGGCAGGAGGAAGAGGGGGTGAAAGCTGGAAGCACTGTCGGAAGTGGGGAGAGAAAAGGGAGGAGTGGGGAATCTGGGAGGAGCACATTTTGAGACTTGTAAGGAGAGAAATCAAAAAGCATTAGCTGTTACTTCCTCCCAAGTTTCCACTCAGTCCAACCCTGGCCACTGAGGGCACAGTTCTGAGTCTGGGTCTGACTCTGTGATTGAATGGGACAGGCCTCAGGTTTGGCTGTTTGTGGGTTCCTGACATCTCCCAGCAGGAAATGAGAGTTGGGTTGGTTAATCTGAGTGGCCCCTCCTCTGGTTCTCTCTCCTACAGCCTTTGCACATGCCATCCTTTTGCCTGCTGTGTCCTTTCTGCACTCTACTTCTCTTCTGCAATGATCTAGTTCATTTATGAAAGCTCACACCAGACTGGGGTTCTTTGAGTGCAGAAATCAAATCCAACTCGCCCTTGGGTCCCCTGCATTGCCCTGTGCAAATCCTGTTGCTAAAGTGAAGTTACATAAATAATTACACAGTGATCAGAACTCAAGGACAAGGACCGATCTTTAGGGTGAGAAAGGGGAGTCTGTGAGGCCGAGTGTTATCTGTCTCATAGGGCCCATCTCCTCCCCGCCTCAGTCTTCCTACAGAACAAAGCTCGCCGAGAGGACTTCTGTCCTCGGAAGCTGCGGCAGATGCACCTGATGATTGACCAGCTTATGGCCCACTCCCACTTGCGTTACAAGGGTGAGGCTCTGGACCACCCCCTAAGCTAGCTAACAGACTCCTAGCTCCTGATCCAATCCCATGGCAAAGACCCCAGACTGGTCTCCTGACCCTGCCTTGATTATCAACTACCTCCACCCCCTCAGTCCTTCAGTATAGTACCTACAAACTAAAGCATTTTGTCCCCCCAGGTACTCTGTCCATGTTACAGTGCAATATCTTCCCGGGGCTCCCGCCTGACTTCCTGGACTCTGAAGTCAACTTGTTCCTAGTGCCCTTCATGGACAGTGAAGCAGAGAGTGAAACCCCACCAAGAGCAGGTAAAATGATGTCACATAGGAATCTGGTTCATGAGGAGGCAGGTCTTGGCCTAGTCAGAGAAAGACATGTCATGCTGGTCTGTGAGATGTGGCTGCCTTGGTTTGAGAGTGATGTGGAACCCACCTGGTCTAAAGGAAAACTCTGGCCTGTCCTCAGGGTGCTCAGACCGTTTATTAGGAGGATGTTTCAGAATCATGAAAGTACAGGAAAAGCTGGGCCAGGGCTGAGTGAGGTGCTCCTTGAAACACAGGTTGCTGTTAAGTGGGAGGGAGATGATCTTCTGGTAACCTGTTCCCCTTAACCTCCCTGCCTCAACTTCCCAGGACCTGGTTCCAGCCCACTTTTCTCCCTGCTGCCTGGGTATCGTGGCCACCCCAGTTTCCAGTCCTTGGTGAGCAAGCTCCGGAGTCAAGTGATGTCCATGGCCCGACCGCAGCTGTCACATACAATTCTCACTGAAAAGAACTGGTAAGAACTCCTTACAGAAGGGGTCAATCTAAGATCCACCCTCCCCCACCCAGCTGCCACTAGTGCAGGAGAAGGAGGCTCATAGATCTGTGTGACCTCCTTGAGCACCTCTACTCTGGGCCTTAGGTTCCTTTTCCTAGAATAGTGATGATTGCTACTATCTTGTAAGTACCTTGCCCATGCTGAGCAACATGGTTAGTTTCATGGGACTTTGAATCCTCCTGATTAGTGGGGTATAGGTCTTGGCACATGTTTTACTGGTGGGAAAATTTAGGCTCAGAGAAAAGTGGCACATAGCAAGGTCATACATCTGTGGTTAGGTGCCATTTAGTTGCTGCGAAAAAGACCAGTGAGCCCAGTTAAGCTTGAAGATTTATTCCAAGGACTTGGTCACAAAAGCATAGACTTACAAGAGACAAGAACCACAGAGCCTTTAGGAGCCCACTGGGTAACATAGTATCATTGCTCCCCTTCATTTTCCCCCTCTGCCTGCTGGCTTGCTTTCCCTGCTCACACATGGCCTTGCACCACCTCCTTGGCCCCTGCATGACTTCTGTGACCAGACCTCACTTCTGGACATTTCCCCCTTGCCTCCCAATAAGATGGGTCCAGATCTGCCTCATCTTATTTCAAAAAGAAACAAATTTGAAAGAGAGCTAGCTTGGCTCCCCAGAGTCTGTTTGCAGTGGGCTCTGGCTAAAAGGGGCCAGGGATGCAAACACAGCAGCAGGAAGCCACTCAGGGCAGGGGTGGGACAGAGCTAGTGGTCAGTCCCAGCAATATTCCTGCCATTGGTCTAAACCAGGACCCGCTGGGGAGGGGAAGAATTTTGGCAGTAGAAGGTTGTGCAGCTGCTGTTAGATGTTTCCCATTGTCAACAAGACTCTAGAACAGCGGTTCTCAACCTTCCTAATGCTGCAGTGTATTTTCATTGTTAAAAAGAAGTCATGACCCACAGGTTGAGAACCACTGTTCTAGAGGGAGGTGGAGATAGAACCCTTATCCACAAAGGCCAGCACTGAGTGGAGTGCCTAAATTCAGTCTTAAAGGTGGGGACTTGAAGTCTTAGTGCAACCCCAGGCATCTTCAGCCTCACTTAACCTGGGTTAGCTAAGAGAAACAGGGCTAGCTCCCATTAATGGTAGCAACTTCCCTGAATCCCAGTCAGAGACACTGGTGCCAGGAGGCTCAGAGTCACAGTTCCAGTCATATACATGAGCTCTTGGTTTTCCCACCTGTTCCAGTGCTGGTGCCAGGCTGAATGAAGCCCCACCAGGGCAACCCTGACTGCTGACCTCCTCTCACAGGTTCCACTATGCTGCCCGGATCTGGGATGGGGTAAAAAAATCCTCTGCCCTGGCAGAATACAGTCGCCTGCTGGCCTGAGGCTGAAGGGAGGAATGTCATGCAGGAAACCTCCTGAGTCTCCAGTGGACGGCGAGGGAGCACACATGTCCTCCCGGCGGTGGGGTGGAGAGTGGCAGCAGGCCTGATGGATGAGGGAGCATGACCCCAGCTTCAGAGACATGTGTCCAGGGTAGGTCCTCACCCTCAACTGGGGGGTGACTTTAAGAGATCCCATCTCCAACCTGAGGCAGGGAAGACCATCCAAAGTCCCAAAGTCACATAGGGACAGGCAGTGGGAGGAGTCTGAATGGTCAACAGGAATCCCAAAACCCATCTTGACCTTCAGGGATAGAAGAAACAGGTCCCTCTTCCCTGACTCTAAGCCCTTCCCTGTAAGGTGAGGCAGAGTCTGGAGAGCTCTTTATTGGAGCAGATCTGGTGATTCAAATAAACACAGTCATACAAACCTGTTCTCATGTTCTCTTATTCTCCTCTGCCCAGTGTGCTGTCCTGGGGAGCAGGGCAAATCTGAGATCTAGCCTTTGTGGGTGCATTATCCCTTGGCTGTCTATTGGAACGTGAATGAACTTCCTCGGGGACACATTCACTGTTCCTCACAGAGTTGTTCTGTGTCCTCCCTTCTGTGTGTGTTTTGGGTAGGAAAATACTGTTCATTCGGCTAAATACAGTTACTACCCTTGTGTCTTCTGCTATCACTTGAAGACAGTTACCTGCCTTTAAGTTAAATGCCTAAATACAATGCCTACTTTTGGTTTAAAGAATAGAACTTGTCCTTAAATACGTTTACCCTTTAGTTCAAATACCATACTTTGTCTTCATATAGACAGTGCCTACTATTGGTTAGATATGGTGGCTTCCTTCCCTTATAAGCCTCATCTACTTTGACTTAAAAACAGCAGTTTCTACCTTTAATTTAAATCCTGAATGTATAGTAGCCTCAGTTAAATATACTATACCATTTCATCAAGTACCAACCCTCATCTGCTCAGTTAAATAATGTAATCTTAGTTCAGTGTTTCTCAAAGTATGTCTCCAAATTGGCCTTGCCACCCATATTAGTCCTTACCAGCAAATCATGCCCATCCACCGTTCAGGAAGGCAGTTCCTGTCCAAGCAACTGAGTCTCTTGTCTGTCTACTACCCCCCACCCGATGCTGTTTCTTCATCTCCCTGACTTCCTGTAGCTTTTGGGCATATCTATACTATTCTGGTTTTAACATGATGGGTATCCCCGGGCCTTTTGAGAGAAAAGCACAACTAAAGGGTGGAGGGCAATGAAGAAAGCACTCAGCAGGCCAAAGAAGGTCGGGCAAGAAGTGGAGTGTGCACAGATCTCTCTAGCGGGCCAAGATCTGCAAGGTATGAGACCCAGGGCAGGTTCTGGCATTACGAAGTCCTGACTGACTTTAGGCAGGATCCTCCTCTCTGGCCCTTAACACCAACATCAAGACCCTTTGGAGCTGTGTCATTCACTGCCCTCTCACAGGAAAACTTCTAAAACCCTTGCCCCACTGTCCTCCCAGTCTATGCAGAAATTTCTCTAACTCCCTCTCCAGCTAGATATCTGAGCTTTCCCCTGCCTCGTCAAAACATTTGTTGATGTCCCATCCTCTCTGCATCCCAGGGGAACTAACTGCTGGTTGTCTTGGGATTGCCAGAGTAGGGAAAGTGGGGGTGATGGCCAGACAAAGGTGTAAGACCCAAGGCAAGAATTCACAAGACAGCATGTGCCTGGGTCCAGGACAGCTGAAGCTTGTTTCTTCCTTCCCATCCCCCAATATGGTGCAGCTGGAAACAGGTAGAACTATGTTTTCCCAGCCCTTCCCTGCCACCTCCAGCTGGTCTAGGTTTTAGGACTGAGAATGTTGGGATTCACCTGAGATCTTGTGGTCAGTGTTACCAAGTAAGGTCTGAATCAGCATGCTTTGGGTGTTCTTGGCTGCCACGTCCAAGGGCCTGTGAAGCATCTGGTAGATGGTGGTAAGGAGATGCTGCATGCAGGTGGCCAGGATGGACGAAAGAAGTGTCTGTGGAAGCCTGGCCTAGCCTTACACCACCAGTGCCTTGGTGGCCTTGCTATAGACCCTGTAGTGCCTCCAGGATTTTGTGTTGAGGCGGGACCATCTGCTCAGACAGCTTGACCGGGGAGTTGTGCTGATGAGTGTGCATAGGTCTCAGGCCACACCCAGTATGTCTGGCATGGGACTCAGGTTGAAGATACAAGAAGCCACTGTGGGCATCAGCTAGATATTTCTGCTGCAGGGAGACCTTCTCCAGTATAGAGAAGATTCAAGATGTTGGACATAGCTGCAAGGAATTCATGCCACACTTAAGACTATCTCCTTTGCCATCTCCTCCTAGCAGGTGAAAGTCACCCTTGCCTGTGTCAAACACGGAGAAAAGGAAAATCTTGTGATCCTCACGCCCAGTGCTGCAGGAAATAAGAACGCTGCTCAATCAGTTGCCATTCTGGAGCAGGCTCTGTGGTCCTGACAGCTGCCTGGGTGGCTTATGACTGTAATCCTAGCACTCTGGGAGGCTGAGACGGGCAGGTTGCTTGAATTCAGGACCAGCCTGAGCAAGAGTGAGACCCCATCTCTGCTAAAAATAGAAAAACTAGCTGGGCACCTGTAGTCCCAGCTACTTGGGACACTGAGGCAACAGGATCTCTTGAGCCAAAGAGTTTGCAGATGTTGTGATCTATGACTCTATGGCACTCCAGCCAGGTGACAGAGTGAGACTGTCTCAAAAAAAAAATGTTAGCCCTGGAGCCAAACCACTTGAGTTCAGACAGATCGCTTTGCCATCTACACCTGTGTGCCTTGAGCAAGTAACCAAACCTCACTGGATTTTGTTTCTTACCTCTAAAACGAGATGATAGTTACTTTGCCTGTGTGTTGATAATGGTGCCTGGCTGTGGTGAGCCCAAG
This sequence comes from Perodicticus potto, assembly GCA_963574655.1. Taxonomy (NCBI): domain Eukaryota; kingdom Metazoa; phylum Chordata; class Mammalia; order Primates; family Lorisidae; genus Perodicticus; species Perodicticus potto. Next base: position 878 of record CAUYRH010033115.1, on the reverse strand, counting down.
TAAGTATTAGAGGCCCTCAGCCACAGGGCTCATCTGCATTGAGCACATGGCATTTGCAACACTCTGATTTTGCAAATCCACAAGCTAATACATACCATTGTTTCCTTAATACGAGTGATGGGTCAGTGATCAGTGACTGACAGGTGCCAACTCTCAGAAAATAGCAGCTATTCACCGTGGGGACTAGTTAGGTTACACAATGTGACCTTGGGTGATCCCTTTCCTGTTCTGGGCCTGCTGGAGGATGAAGGGGAAAGAGTGGGCAATCCCTCAAGGATCCACCCTCCCCAACCCCCAGAGTCTGTGCCTGACCCTCCAGCTCTGTTCACAGCCATCCTAGATCAGGCTCATCCAACTCTCCTCAAGATGCTATGCGGTGGCTGTGGGAGGTGACAAAGTCCATGTCCACCTGGGAGCAGAAACAGTAGAAGCACTTGCCCTGCTGCAGAATCTGGCAGCCAGTTGGGCATAGTTGGTGGGGAAACTCTCTGATGTAATGATGATGATGATGAAGTCCTAACAGTCCAGCACCTGCTGGAGGTATTTGTCAGCCAGGAAGGTGGGTGTGGCCATTTACGTCCAGCAGGTCCCAGATGATGACATTGGGGCACTTGGGGTGCAGGTACAGTGTGGGGTTCACCAACATTTCTGGCACACCCCCACAGGCTGAGTTGGGGTCTTCACCTTGTTGTCCCTTATAGCATTGCCAGGTCAACTTGCTTTTTTTTTTTTTTTTTTTGAGACAGAGCCTCAAGCTGTCACCCTGGATAGAGTGCTGTGGCATTACAGCTCACAGCAACCTCCAATTCCTGGGCTCAAGCGAGTCTCCTGCCTCAGCCTCCCAAGTAGCTGGGACTGCAGGCGCCCGCCACAACGCC